>JAGGNH010000131.1:0-160468 GCA_026586065.1 Dioscorea zingiberensis
TGTCCTTGTGGAGTTTGTTAGTAGGTTTGAGGTTTAGGGAAGAAATTATTGTGGATTTACTTCTTCCCTTGTGCTTGTAAGTTGTTAAAGCGAGGGTTTAAGGTGCTTGAGACAAGAATTTTTATTTTGTGCTCTGCGATGGTTTAGAGGATGAGAGACCATTGTTGTTTTTGGAGTTATGTCGTTGAGTACTACTAATTCCTTCAGAATCTTGGAGTTGTTGTTAGGTAGAATTGGAATTAGTAGTAGTTTTGGTGAAGTCCCGAAAGATTTGAATTGAGATTAACTGAGATATGTCTTATATACGTGGTTGATGTTGCTTGCATGCATTTTGGAGCGATACGTTCATGTATTCACAAGGAAAAGCTGGATTTGAAATTTATTCATTTTGAACTTACCATGGGTTGATGACCTGGCCAGGTGACTTGTGAATATAGTTTTGTTCAAGTAGATAGAATGAAATTGGAATTTTGAGGCCTATATATGGTGCGTTGGGAAGGAAGCTATGGAGGGACATGTTAGAGTCCCAGGGCAGAGGGTTTTGCTACCTTTGGTGATTGATTTTAGGTGATATAGTTAAGCACTTAATTCTGAATATGTGATTTTTAGTGGAAGCTTTTTGTTAGGTTTGATCCATAGTGGTTCAGAGTGAATTACCTTATGTGATAGCGGGAGTTTGATCTACGATTTTGCGAGATAAGCTAAATGTTAGGAGATTGAATTGTGGGGTGAGTTTTTTGTTGGAAAGCTGAATTGATAGAGTGGAATTATCGAGGATTCTATAAGAGTTGTAAGAGTAACTCTAAAGGCGTGGGTTTTTCCTAGGCTTCAACTTTTCAGGGATGTGTTTAGCTTTTATAAATCCCTAATCCTATCGATGAAGTGCATTGTTATTTGTGTTTGGTTTTGGACTCCGAGAAGTATACTAAGCTAGACCTTTCGATGCGACTCTAATTGATTATTTGGATTCTTTTTTGGCAGTGATTGTTTTTATTGCATCTCATTAATGAAGATGTGTGCATTAGAGAGTTGTTTATGGTTTTGAAAATAGTATTGGGTGACCAAGGTTAGATCCTTGACGATTGTATTTGTTAAGGTTGAAACAGAAACAGCGGAAAGAAAAAACATGCACACCATCTTATTGGAGTTTATATTACAAAAAAAAAGAAAAAAAGAAAAAGAAGGAAGGAAAAAGGGACTATCCAGGACTATGGCCAGACTAAGCCTGAGTCGGCTGACTCAGGATGGAGTTGAGGTGAGCTCAAGAGAGCTGGGAGATCCACGGTTTAGCTTAATCTTTGAGCCACCGGAAATATGTAATACCAATCGCTATTGTGCACTACCTTCCTCGGAAGTAGTCTTCGGAGTTACCAAAGGCGTCCCTCGCGTGCGGAGGAGCAGAGAGGAAGGTTTGAACTCTCACGGTGATCTCACTCCTCGTTGTTGCGGTGGGGGATGTTTGTCCTCCTGTTGTGCCAAAGAGTTGAGCTGGTATTAGTGTTGAAGTGTGAGGAAGAATATGAAACAAAATTTAAATCAAAGAAATCCTTCATTACCGGTAGGAATAGGTGGGACCAAAGTTGAGATCAATAATGGATTCCTACCATGCATCGATAGAACTAAGGTGGACCCAAAATTGGTGATGTCGATGGATCCACCACGGTGACTAAAATTGATGTCGATGGATCCACAGGCAAAGACCGGTAGAGGAACCGGTGGACCCAAAATTTGAGAATCAATGGATCTACAGTCTAATTAAAGAGAACTAGTTCTCATGGAGCGCTGGAGGCAACTCCCATTGACACCTATTCATGCTAAGCCTCTCGAGGCCACGGCGCTCTACGGAACCAAAAGTAAACTGTTCTTACCCTCGAACAATACCCATATCTTTGGTTCATTTGGAGGCAGGATCTAGTGAATGCAGCTTTCTGGTAGTTGGGCACTTAAATCCCCTATGGCGTGAGTAAAGATCCTTGAGGATTCTTATTTGTTTGCAGGTAAGGAATCCACAGTGCAGAGCCTTCGGGCCGAGAAATCCACGTTGGCACTATACTGACGACTCCATTTTGCTTGGGTGTTTCCCTCCCTTCCCTCTACATTTGGTTGCTTTGTTATTTGTGGTTCCATTTTGTTTGCGGGGTTTGGAGCTCCATTGTAGTTGCTTGAGAGTTAGGTGATGCCTCTTGGAATTAAGTCATGGGGTGAGAGGATGTGGGGAAATCGAGGGAATACATGGTTTTAGTGTTTCGAGGGAGATTTTGTTAGGAAGGATTCTGGAGTTGTTGAACTCGGTGATTGGAGATCTGAGATTCTCGGAGGGAAAGATTTGAGATCGAATCTTCAAATGGAAGAAAAGATCTGAGAAAGAAGGATTGAAGATTTGGAGGAAAAAGATTGAAGATCTGAAAGTTGAGGAGGAAAGATAGGATTGAATCAACTAGATGGGAGAGAAGATCGGAGGAAGAGGAAAGCGATTGAAATTGATGAAGAAGAAAGGATTTGGAGGTTTGAAACTGAGGAGGATTCGAGGCTGCAAGAGTTTGAGAGAGAATGGTGGCCGTAGGGAAGAAAATGCTTCTTTTCTTTGGAGTGTGAGCAGTTTTTCTCCCCGGTGATGCAATCCTATTTATAGAGCGAAAGGTGAAGCAGGTCTCCACCTTGGATTTGGATGGGCCGCATCTCTCAGGATTCAATCCGCAGCGTTGGATTAAAATTACTTGAGCGAAACACACGGAAAAATTTGTTGGCTGTGGAGAGCGTGTAAAGGCAGGACCGAGGGAATCTTTCGAGGCGCGTGGCATAACGGCTTATTTGTAGTCGAAAGCAGATTTGACTTTCTCCGCGAAATCACCGGAAGAGGCCGTGTATCGCAGCTTGCGTGGAATTATGTCAATCGAGCAGTTTAGAAGTGTTTATTCTATTGCTTTTGATAGAATAAATAAAAAGGTAATTGTGAGGACAACGGCCGAGAGCAGGTAGCGGGTGCTCTAGTGGTTTGAAGAGCAAAAGCTCTTGTACAAGAGGTGAGGTTGAACCTTGCTCTCCTACGTTTTATTTTAATCTATTATGTTAAGCATGACATTACAATAAGTAAGAAACATTTGTACTACCCACATGTATATTAAAGCACGACTTGTGCTCCAGGTGGTTGGTGGGCAGAAAGCTCCTTGTGCTAGCAGGTTGTTAAGGTTTGAACCTTGCGCTCCCCAAGTTATTTTCCATTTATGGTAAACTTATGACATAATAAATACTCAACTGCGTGAGCCCTCTATATTAATGAAGGCAGCTCTTTACGCTTGGTGGTTGGGAGCAAAACAGCTTACCGTGTTTGAGGTCGGGAGTTCGAACCTTACACTCTTTACAAATATTTTTGGACGGTCTACGTATATGCTTGATATCACGGACGTATATCACGGTATATGCGGTATACATACGTGATATACTCTGCAGTGCACAATGCGGTATGCATATACGTATATACAGCTTGTATGCGGTATGCATACGATATACTGTCTCTGATACATGCGAGGTAATGGTATAAGCATTGTATACGGTATGTACAATTTCATCACCGTAGGCGAAATTTTGGAAGTTGGTGGGCGATTGGTAGGCCCAAATAGAAGCCCAAATAGTAAAGCCCAATTGTTGGAAGCGATTGGTAGGCCCTCCAAGAATAAGCTTGAGCCCAAATGGTTAAGCCTCCAATGCGTTGCGGCCCCGAATAGTAGAGCCCAAAATGCTTAAACCCAAAGTGGTTTGGGCCGGGTTGAGGGAAAATGTGGATGGATTGGGTTCTTGACCCAATTGGCCAGCCCTAGTAAGCTATAACTCCAAGGATTGAGCAAGCCCCAAGTCATCATCAAAATTCCCGGATGACATCAATTTATTAGCGATGCTTTTTGGGGATGAGATTTGTTTTGAGTGATGCACTCTCTATGGATTTGTGAAGAGTGTAGTGCATGCTTAAGTTTTACTTGGTGGAAATTCTACCCGTGATGCTAATTGAGTAGCTTCGAAACACTTTGTGGGGAGTGTTTTACTGTGCTTTACAATATGCCAGATACAGAGAGTAGATGTGATCTATGTGAAGATCTATGTGATGATCTATGTGAAGATCTATGTCTTGAGGGATCTTAATAGGAGATGAGTCCATGTGACGATTTTGTGTATGTGATGTTGGAGTGTTGTTTGAGCGCTGGGTTGTTGTGTGGAGTTTACGTTTTGTGATGCAGAAAGGATTTAGTGGCCCATAGGAATGTATTTTTATACAAAGAGAGAGCTGAGGCTGCATGTAGATTACTACAGAAATTCCGTTTGGAAGGAAGTAGGAGATTCTAATGGTTAAGGTCGGCCTTTTGTCAATCGAGAGGAATTGACTTACAGCTCCAAATTCTGGGATGAGAATTTCTTTTAAGGAGGGTAGATGGTGTAATACCCCCGGAAAATCCAAATTAAATTCCGTGGATTTTTTAGAAATAATGATTTCACGCGATAGTAGGAGCTTGATGCGAGGAAGCTTGGAGAAGTTGCATGGAATTAGTTCAAACGATTTTATTTTACGAAAGCGAGCGTTTTTAGGGGTCCAACAAAGTTGACTTTTTATACACGTTCAAAATTTGGGAAAACTTTCCTTCATGAAAGTTGTAGAGGCTTCGGTGGAAATACGAGTTCGTGGACATGTGTGGAACGCACTTAATATTTGGAGTTCATTTATGAATAAGTTATGAATATTTGAAAATTGAGAATTTTTCTATAAATTACAAAAATCAGATTTCCCAATAAAGGAAACCCCGGTAAAATTTCCAGATTTTTCTCCTTCTCGCTGCCTTGGCTTCACTTTGGCGCTACCACCGACTTCATCCGATACCACCTATGGCCATGAAATTTGATATCTAATCTTCATTAAGCCTTGAGCAACCAGCTTTCACATTTCATATATGTCTTCAGCATCCTATCATTTCAACCATAGACAACGAATCCCGAAGCTAAAGAAGGCTCCGGACCATATTTTCATGCATTTTCTTCAGAATTCCAGCCCCATGTACTCAAACGGCAAAGGTAGTGAGGGAGACCAACTGGGCTTTTGTTCGCCTTTGCCATGCTCTATAAACTCTCACCAAGTTTCTCACATCTCGATTCAACCCGAGGAAGGCGAATTTCAGATTTGAGCGATTTTGGGCGATTTCGGCCTCTTTCTTCTTGAGGTAATTTTACGACCACTTCCGGTCATTTTAGACTTCATGCTAGTTAGGAAAGTGGTTGGGCTTGATGAGATGAAGAGGAGCAGCCCGGCCCCGACACCATTGGCGGTGGTGGTGGCGGCTCTGCCACTAACTCGGCGGCCCTTTCCGGCCAACTCCGAGGTCAAAAATATAGTTTCTGTGCATTTTTAGATTCTATATTTCAATCACGATCATTTCGATATATTATACGCAATTTTAGGATATCGTATGATTTAGTTATGAATTTTCTGATTTGAGCGCATTTCGATTGTTAGATTAATGATCTGTGAAGAATCGGACCGTCTGATGGACTTGTAGTTTTGATATGTTGATGCGTATGACTGTCCCAATGACCTTGTGTGGTCATGGGCTTAAGATCCGACCGTTGGATCTTACATGATAATTGCAAAAACAGTGATTAGGGAAGGCGATTCGTGAGAATCCGTCCGTGGGATTTTTATATAAGTTAGAATCCGACCGTTGGATTGTCGATTTAAGTATGTTTTGGAATTGTTAGCTAAATTCAAGTCACATTTGATTAGGTGATTGGCGGTTTGAGTTGGTGGGCGATTGTGGATCGTATTTTGTTTGGATTGAAGGCAGCGTGGGATTATGGGTGAGTAAACCTCACGTGGTTCATAATACGAACCCAATACATTTAATTACGTTATTTTATTGCAATCATATGAACTATAGTTGGTATTAATAGGCATTCCTGTGTGAATGTCTATATATATATTATTACGTGAAATAATATGTATTGTTGGAGAGGTGTTGAGTTTTATTGTTGAGGAACAATAAATTGTTGTGATCTGTGGAGATCACTAGGTCACTGAGTGACCATGGCATCTATTAGTGAATCAACGGCTCGCATCGGGCTGGTGGTTATTAATAGTATTAAATCGTAATCACGTCGTGGCGGACGCAGTGGTTCACGTTGATTAGAGCTCTGATGTCCTGCGCCAAATGTGGAGTGACCTTATGAGTGAAATTGAGAGTAACTCATAAGTGTCAATATATATATATATGGTAACCTTATGAGGGAAATTGAGAGTAACTCATAAGGGTCTATATATATATATGAGTCTGTCTACCAAATGTTGGGAAATCTTATGAGCTAATTTGAGAGTAACTCATAAGTGTCTATATATATATATGAGAGTGAGTGATCTTATGAGCTAAATTGAGAGTAACTCATAAGTGTCTACATATATATATGAGAGTGAGTGATCTTATGAGCTAAATTGAGAGTAACTCATAAGTGTCTATATATATATATGAGAGTGAGAAAGTAGAAAGTAGCGTGGGTTTGTGGTAGTCTTGAAATCTAATAAATCAACAGTTCTTTCTTGTTTACTCATACTGGCTGTAAAAAGCTTACCGGTTTTGTGTTGTTGCAACTCGGTACACTATTCAAATTGTGTAGCGGGTAATCCTACTGAGGACGGAGAACCGGGGCCGGTGATCGTCTTGCGGTTAGAGCAATTGTTAGAGTTTTACAACAATTGTAAGTTGTGAGGGTGTGTTATACTCATTTGAGCTTTATAATATATTGTGAGAGTGAATTGTAATAATGAACTTCGAAGTTTGAATTTGGATTTTGTAATTGTAATTATTCAGTTTTGGATTTGAATTTATCATTCAAAATCAGGCGTGACTATCAAGCATCTGTATTTCTTTTGAAGCGATTTGAAACATTTGGAAGAACTCTTGATAAAAGGGTCACCAGCTAGTCTTAAAAATTCTTCAACTCTTCCATTGTCCTTATGTATCGACTGCCTCCCACCTCAATTTCACTCCTCGAATTGTTGAAGGGCAACAAGAATGAGCGATTGACTATCATGAGCTCGCCGAGAAGGCACTTCTCCAATGCAAGACAAAAGTCTAGAGTCTCAAGCTATTCTCAAAGTACTCCTCGACCAGCTTCGAACAATTCGATTCTTCCAAATGTCTTTCTTGCATTCCAATATTACCTTGACAACCTCACGGTTCATCTCCAATAAACATTCGTCACTTCTTTCCAAGGAATCGAATCCACGTGAGCTTTCGATCTTCAACTCCCCGCTGCAAGAATGGTGATAACTTGATTGGTTGGTTTTGGAGGTTGGTATCAAGCGGCTGCAAGTCGACATCAACCTTGCAAGCAGCCTCATATGAGCTCAATTGATCAGTTGTGTACTGAAAAGTGGTCGATTTATAGCGGGCGGCATGTCTCCGGTGGTAGTGTTCTTCTTGCTCATATGGCTTCCCATAGCTTCAACTTCGGATCTAGACAAACAATAAAGAAAAAGCGAACAAACCGAGGTCAGCTTAGAAACTTGGCTAGCTTGCTAATTGTACCCTTCTTTCTCATGCGGAAGCTAAACAAACAACCATGAATCAACCAAATTAGAATCTCCCAATCCCAAATTCCTATCCGAATATGAAGCAAATGCACAAGCAGTTCCTTTTTCGAACAAGCGAGAGATTGAGCGTGCAGAAATGAACAACCCAATCACCCAACCAATCTCAACTTGTTGTACAAGAAAACCACAAAAGCATCCAAAGCTCCAAACTTTCCAAAGCTTTTCCCGAACCCACCTCACAAAATAAGATAACACATCTAACTTGGGCATAAACAAGTTAGATGTTGGGTTAGGGTTTTAGATGTTGGGTTTAGGGATAGCTTGCACACATGAGAGAGAAGAGTGAAAAGGGCGTGGAAACGTGGGAAGCAAGGTCCTCCTCGTTCCACTGAAAACCCTTGTGGTTTTAGGCCTTATCTTTTGTCTATCTCAGCTTTTAAGGCTTAAAACAGCTATCGAAGCCAAGGAAGCACCGCATTTTGGTTTTAGAAAATTACATGTAAGTGTCATTTTGAGACTTATATTAGTCATAAAGCCACCTGCATTTTTTGTACAAATAAGGCCATCTGCCTCACATATTATTTTGTTTGTGACGATTTTACCTTCTACCCAATAAACTCAATTCCATCCTCATGATCGACCAGTAATGCCGCTCTCTCTCTCCTCAATCACGCTCTCTCTCATAGATCACGTGTCTTCACGCTCCAGTCTCGCCTCGATTCCAACGCGACCACCCAAGACGCGGTGCTCCCCTCCTCCCTCTCCCTCCCCTCCCTCCCTCCCTCTCCCTCTCTCCCTCGATCACGCTTCTTCACATCTCGGCCCAACTCCACTGCGGATAGCACCGCACGGTGCTCTCTCCTCGATCACATAAAGATCTTCACGATGTTGGTTCACCTCCAATTCCACCGCCTTATTTAGGTTGATGACCGGGAGGATGCACCAGCTACGACCGAATCGATTGAGGAATTTGAACAATTCGCCGGAAGGACCCGGTCTACCGCTTTTGTTCGACCGATGCTCTTCGATTCGCCGAAGTTCAAATCTATGAGATTTTGTACAATTTTTTGTTTGAATTATCCTCAATTTCGTGTCGTAAGAAGCGGCTTGGCTGACGAACAAGTCTCGATTGGAGCTACCTTACTAAAGGCAAACTTCGAACTTCGGATCTCTCTCGATTCACTACTCTACTCATATCTCGGCCTATCGGAAAGTTGCAAGAGTGTCCTTGCACTTAATTCCGCGTGCACTTGTGCTTCGGAAGAAGCGAGATTGTTGGAGAAGGAGACCGGCATGAAAGATGACGGTAACAAAGCACCAATTTCAGAATTTCGATTTCAAAGAGACGCTTGATTTGTGCATTTGTTCTCTTATATATGTCTAGAAGTACTGGTTAATTTTGTGATTTTGATTAGTTAGTTTCTTAAGTTCGACGATGAGGTGGAGCAGTAGTTATCGATGCTATTTGAAATCATGTTGAGCAATTGAGAGTTTGTAATATGACGCTTACTTGATTAATCGCAAGTACAAGCATTACCATTTCAAATCATGCCGAGCAATTGAGAGTTTGTAATATGATGCTATCAGTAAACTTAATTTAGAGTTTTGTCAGGACTTCTTATATGTTGTGGATGAAATTGGATCTTAATTTTATGCATCATTGTTCAATTTTGATGTTATGGTATCTATGTTTTGATGGTGTTTTATTCTAAGTTTGTGTCTTTGTTTTTGTGGTTGAATTCTCGGCAATATTTGTCTTGCATCATTTCAGAAAGAGAGCAAGTGAAGCGATTTTTAATGCTTTGGTGAGAATAGCTTTTGAGTTGGTGAGAGTAGCTTTCGGTTTTGGTGAAAGTAGCTCTTTGTTGTTGGTGAGAAGAGTTTTTTATGTTGATGAGAGTATTTTTGTTGTTGGTAAGAGTAACTTTTGGTGGTGATGATTGTAGCATTTTGTGGTGATGATAGTAGTTTTTGACGTTGGTGAGAGTAGCTTTTGTTGTTGACAAGGCAGCTTTTGGTGATAGTAGCTTTTACGGTGGTGATAGTAGCTTTGCGTCGGTGAGAGTAGCTTTTGTTGATGCGTCGGAGTAGCTCTTGATATCGGGAGTAGCTCTCTAGTGTTAGTGAGAGTAGCTCGTGGTGTTGGTGAAAGTAACTTTTTGTTGTTGGTGAGAGTTGCTTTTGGTGTTGGTGAGAGCAGCTTTATTTGTTAGTGAAAGTAGTTTTCTGTTGCTTGTGAAAGTAACGCTTTGTTCTTTGAGTGAGATAGAGTAGTTTTTGGTGTTGGGGATAGTAGCTTTTGTTAGTGGGGATAGTAGCTTTTGGTTTTGGGGACAATAAGTTTTTGGTAAGGAGTAGCTTTTGTTGCTAATGATAGTAGCTTTTGTCATCTAGGAGGTTCTTGGGAAATCTCACTGTATTAGCTTTGTTGCCAGCTGACGATGAGCTTTTCATGTTAGTAGCCGGTAGCTTTTTGTGGTCGCCGAGTTGGCCGAGGTCGGGGAAGTTGACCGGAGTTTGCACGAAGTTGGCAGGAGACCCGTCAGAAGTTGACCGGAGACCCATTTGGAGTTGGCGGAGACCTCGCCTTGAGGAGAGGGATAGAAGATGATTGTTGACTTTTTACTCTAGTGGCATTGATGTAAATATGTTGATTTTATATCAAAATTTAACACCTTTTTAATCTAGTGGCCTTATGAGGGAAAAATAGTTTGTGGCCTTATGAGGGAAAAAATAGTTGGTGGCCTTAATTATGACTAAAAAAAAACATTCAAATATGCACTTATATGTAATTAACCCTTTATACAAATGTATTCCTTTGAGTCAAGGCTTTGACCCTCCTCCATTTCCCCGACACCAAAAGCTACAAATTTTGGTTGGAAAGGCTTTACAAATTTTTCCTTGACATTAATTACACATTTCTCATTATTTTATTGCATTAATTACGTATTTTTTGTAACTTTCCAGGCACAACTCCCCAAGTGTTTTCAAGCAGTAGTGAGGAAAATTCATGGAAATATTAATTTTTCTACCCAATGGGAAAGATAAAAAAACTTTCTTGTTCATGAACCAGAAGAGGCTAATTAAATTAAAGAAAAGAAGAGTAACAGGTTCACTTTAGAGCTGAAGCACTGTCAGCAGTTATACAAAATATGCCAAAACATTTTGATAGGATATACACCATATATTACAAAAACACCAGCTTCTAGAATTCAGTTTAGTCAATCAATTTCTAGTTCCGGTTGATCAGAATTTAGAACAATGCTTCATGACAACAAATCTTCTAAAAATCTCACTGATCAGGTTTAACTTTTCAGGTTAAGCCTACAAAAGATTTTTCTGTTTATTTGATCGAGCTTTGCGGTTTTAATCGATCCTTCCTATACTTCATGACAAGAGCTGCAGGATTTGCATTTTCCACTATACAGCTTTTCACAATCTTCCTAATCAGGTCTAACTTTTTATATGAAGTCCCCAAGCAAAAACAATGTCTCCCCTGTCATTTACAAGAAAATCTATAATCATTTCATCTGGAAGTGGAAAGATAATGAAACCAAATGTACAATATAGTTACATGAAGAAAAAGATGACTTCGCAATGAAAGGGTTGTCAAGTCCTGCATTCCAAGTATATAATATTTTTCAGCAGAAAGAATTAAACATGCAAGTACTAAATAGAATGTGAAGCAATATATAGGTCGCAACGTAATTATCATATATTTGAAAAAATATATATATATTTAGTTCACCTCTAAAGAGCACTGCAGATGTCTTCGTTTGTCTTGCAAATTGCTCCTGCACATCATATTAGATATTAGAAAAGCAAAAGTCCTATCCCCAGCATAAATTACAAATTGCCTGCATATTAGAAGAGTTGTAGCTCCTTAACAGATATCCCAAATTAAGAAGCATATCCTTCTGGTTATTAGAAGCATATCAAACTTTGAAATCAGTAAATTCAAGGCACATTGAGTGCATACACAGGCATATAAGCCGACTAACCCTGTCGGTGCATGGTTGTTTCTCACCTTTGGTACCAGAAATCCAGAATCGTTGGCGTTGAAATCGGGTATTGTTTTTCTTTGAATCAAGTATTATACCAGTGGAAATTGAAGTGGATAACAAGGATGTACTAAGAGTTGTTCTTTTTTTTTTTTTTTTTGGATAGCAAGAGTTGTTAATTGTGCAAAATGTTGCTGGGCAGAGGAAAGGACTGCTGGTAGAGGGAAATCAAATTGCTCACGCTTGTGGTACCCAAAAAAACCTAGAGAATGCAGCAATGTTACCCACTCTCTAGCAAAGTCTATTTTGTTTAGAACATGAAACGCAGTGTGTACTGAAACAGGGCCAGACCGCCAGAGTGGCTAATGAAGGTCATTAACGATGACCTAACCTTAATTCTTATTGAATGAAGAGATTATATTTGAATCTATATGAAAAGTTGTTATATAACAAAATGACTAGTGCAATAATTTGCTTTTAACTAAACCGGTCACCTGCTGAAAGTAGCTAGGGTTTTGATGAAAGAAGAAGATGAGGATGAGGAAGGAGAAAGTGTAACAGCGAGAGAGAGAGAATTGAGAATAGTGATGTAATTGCTTGATTAAACTTGAAGTGTTACACTGTAACAATGCTTGACTTTATATAGCAAAACCTGTAACTAATCATGACTAATTGGTTACTAATTAACCCTAATTAGTTAAGCTCAGCTAATTAGTTAGGCTTGGCTGACTCGGTTTCTTGCTGAACAATTTCAGCCTTCCACGTGGACTTTGGAGAAGCCTTGACTTGATTGTTGACTTTGACTTCAAGACTGGTTTGATCATTCCTACATCACCGAGTGACAAGCATATCAGTATAATTTCTTGGATAATTCTTTTGCTTGATCCTATTATAAATTTGACATATATATATTGACTTGCAGAAATTTATCATCATCAAAAGGAAGTAAAATGAAAAATTTAGAATGTATAACATACATTATTCTTAACCATGGTCTCCAAGAGATAAAGTGGCATTATTACTTGAGTAGGCAGATTATATAAAATGAAATAAACAAAATCTTTTCAAAAAAATTTCAGCAGGACTTTTTGCTGGCATGGTTTTGTCCAATTTGATGCACCACACTGACCACAGTAAGCATATAACCCGCACTCCGCTCAACCTGCAACCAAAAAACTGCAATTGTAATGATAATATAAAAATACAACCTGTTTGGCTCCAATTTTGCTGCAGCTGGTCAATGATCTCTTTTCTTAGCTAGCGGGGCGTGCCGGCTCGCAGATTGAGATGCGGCCGCCGAGGTGTCCCTTGACCTGACTTACGTGGCGATTGTAGGCGAGGAGAACACCAACCTCGTAGTAGGATTCTTTGTGCCTGCGTGGTGAGGACTTTGCCGAAGTTTCTTCTTGTTCACAGAGTCGAGTACTCAATATTGCGGATTGGCTTGAGCGAAATCACCGGGAAGTATTGAGATCTTGCTAAAGCGTGACTTTAAGCTTGGCTGGGTTGCTAGGAAGTTACCCTTGCTTGGCTGGATTACTGTAACCGTTGTGAGGTCGCTGCACTACCGTGGGCTCCCAGGGAGACTAGGACCGAGGGCACGCGTTAATGAGAGGGTTTGGTGGCAGCGAAAGTGGAAACCACGAGAAGACTAGGACTAGAGGTGTGATCACCAGCATTAGAGAGAAGGAGAGGAGTTGCTCTTGAGAGGTTGCTCTAGAGAGAACTTAGATCATCTTAGAGATGTTTTGATGTTGTGAATGTGTGTATTTTTAGAATGAGAGGAGAAGGTGTTTATATAGGGGAAGAAAAAGAAGAGTGAAATGATGAGTGGAAGAAAAATAATGAAAGTGGAGTATGAAAGTGATTTGTAAAATATGGAAAAAGATAGAGAAATGATGAAATGAAAGCAAGGCATGAAGGTGCAAAAACATGGAAGTGTGATCTATTAAAGAGATTGTAGTAGAAAAAATATATCCAAGGAAAAAAAGAAAAGCATCTAGCTTTCTTCATGTGGGTAGGAAACATGAACATGTGAATATTGAGCTGGTTTTAGAGTCAGTTTCTGCCCTTTATTCCTTCAATTATTTCTCCAACAAGCCTTCAGAATGAGCCTTCGACTTCTTCATAACAAATGTTCCACTATGAGTGTAGATCATCCTGACAAATTTTCAGAGCTTTATTCCGTCTGATTTGGGCTGGAAATGCTTTCTTTGGACCTCTTACAGTGTCCAGTTTTCCAGTTTTGCTTCTGTAGAAAATTGGACTGATTGTTTGAAGGTCTTCCACTCAAAAATAGCTTTGGCACTCTTCATAAGAAATTATCCTTGGAATGTCTAGTATTAATCTGGAAAGTTTTAGCTCATTTAGATTTCATTTGGTTAGTCTGCAGCCCCTCCTTCCTTGTTTTAGCTTCGGTTTCTCCTAGCGAAGTAGGAAAATGTGCTAAAAGTTAACTTTTCATGCTTCCATGCTTCCATAGTAGGCTTTATTTTAGCCTCTAAATATATATTTCGAGCTTGTCGAGCAATATATAGCTTGAGCCACTGACATTGGCTCAATTTCTTCAACTTACATGCCTTGTCAAGCCAAAATGTTCATTTTGGGTCCAAAACACAACCATAACATTTAGATCAATGATCATATATACACTAAGAAGCACCCGAAATGGAGTACGAGTTTCCTCGGATACGATATATCGGAACCGTGGAAAGCGGCAAATCTTAAATGTAATAGGAAGCGGAAAGCGTGAAGGAAACGCCAATTAAATATATATATATATATATATATATATATATATATATATAAAATTAGAAAAAAATATGAAACATAAACAAAGTACTAGTTCATGACCTCTCTCTCGATCTAGGTCTGTTGTTTTTTTTTCCTTCAATTTTTGCAAGTAAAAAGTCAGTATTATTACCCCGCTTCCTATTTATTTACATTCTGGCGTTTCCACATTGGATACGGACGCGTTTCCCAAACCGTTTCCAAATTAGGATCGCGGCGTTTCCAATTCGCGTTTCCGTTTCGAAAAACAGGAAGCGCTGCCATTTTGGCGTTTCCATGCATCATAGTATATACGAGTACAATCACGGTATATTTTGCGGACATGTAGGGTACACTAAAGCACCCAAAACCACCGGCTGTTTTGAATTACGGCGTAGACTTGTATAGTCTCGTAACTTGACCCACAGATGTGGCAGGACCAAACATGTAAGGGTCAAGTGAGCGAATTGCATTGGGTGGCGTCACTTATCTGTGGGAAACTGGCCATGCCTCTATGGCCTTAGTCTTAAGGGGAAGAAATTGAGTCTATGTGAAGGTAATGAGTGTTGGTCTCTTGAACTCTAATTACATTACCCATTCACTATATACCGGGAGAACTAACTACGATGGAGCTGTGGAGAATGAAAGCTTAGAGTACTTGTGACAAATGATGTGTTTGTATGAGTATATTTTCAACAGTGGGCATAAGTCTTTTATCTACAGGGCTTAAAGAGAAACTGATGAAGTGGGTGCTCAATAGTTGGCATCCCTAGCTTTTCAGTTTTTTATCCTTAAACTAATTGATCCAAACAAAAACATATGTAAGAGATGCATTTGGATTTCAATAAACACAATCTCACCTAAATTAAGCGTTTCCTGCAACTTGGTGTACCACAATAGCAGTCCCTTCTTAATGACTTTGCCCTCTTACGTCCTTGAGACTATCAATTTGGATAGCAGAAAAAAGAGTAAAAGCTCCTATCAGGCAAGTGTACAAACAAGCTGTCAGCTACACCAATAGGAAAATCTCAAATTTGAATCCATAACATTAAACTTAGTTTCACTATAACACAGTACTTATTACTTCTTGAATGTTAAACAATTAAAACTAAGACTTTGATAAAGAAACAAACCTCTAAACTCTCTATCTTCCTTTTTGCAAAAAGTATGACCGAGCTTGTTGCATGGCTTTAGTGATGATGTCGGGGTGCCTGTAGTGACACCTTTGGGTATATAGATTAGGTTCCACAGCTATGATTAATGAATCGAGATATATATATTTCCACGCGATTGGGCTGCATCGATTGTAAACTTCGGGATCATTGTTAACTGATCCATCTTCACCGACTCAAGTCCTGGTATAGCATTTGATGTAGTCTGTTAAATTAAATAAATGAATACATAACTGTATTAGTATGAAAGACAAATGATGGTACAAATGAAAAAGTAAATCTTTCGAGAACAAGTACTCAGAAAGAAACTGTTGGATGTTGGTCATATATAATTTTAATTGCTTCTACTTTGTATTTTGAACAAAATATAATTGAAACCACAACTTGTTGATTTGATTAATTTGCAATAGCAAATGAAGAATGAACAGATCAACTTAACCCAGCAAACTTGTGTACTTGAGTTTCTGTAAACCGAACTTGTTCACACTTTTACATCAACCAACACTTCCCTTATATAGGGTACAAGATTAACCTACAAAATATCTAAGATAGAAAGCATATTAAACTAGATTAAAAGTACTTTTAGATACAAAATATCTAGCTTGATTTGAGTGGAGCAAACAGTAATGCAAGTTGCTGTAAAATATCTTTCATCGCGGCTAAGACTTTTATCAGTAGCATGTTTGACGGTAACGGACTCAACCTTTTAGCGAATGGACTTAATTATTCCATGAACTGTTATTCATGAACACTACTTCTCAAGCGAACTTCGCGACTTACTTTTCCCCATGTGGGATGTCATCTCAGCGAGCGCACTTTTAGCAAACATTCGGCGAACTTACCGCCAAACATTTGCGCCCGGTGACCTCATCATGAACGCACTTTTAGCGAACTTTGCGGCGAGCTCACTTCATGAACACCCCGCGGATGGAGCAAGAAAGCATTAATTCTATCGAGAAACAAGGGATAAAGTTGAATAGAAGAAGGAAAGAGACAAAAGGACCAATATGGAAGATCAAATTTTGGGTTTAATTATTAGTGACAAAGGAACCTCT
This sequence comes from Dioscorea zingiberensis, assembly GCA_026586065.1. NCBI lineage: Eukaryota > Viridiplantae > Streptophyta > Magnoliopsida > Dioscoreales > Dioscoreaceae > Dioscorea > Dioscorea zingiberensis. Next base: position 16,565 of record JAGGNH010000131.1, read on the forward strand.
GAAGCACACAGAACATGTTCATCTTTCTAATGGGATTATCTCCGCTAACTTCGAACTGTCCTTTTCACGAAGAAGGGTGACTAGAGAAAAATAAAAATTAAGTAAAGAGAATATTAAAAGAATGAGGCATTACTCCTCTTTCCTTCAATTGTTGGAGGCAGTGATGTCATATAGGTAAAAAGTGCGTCTACTGTTGCACCATCATCTAGATCTTCTATCCTTCTAAGCAATCCTAGATATTACATACAATGATTCACCAATGGGTATAGTTGGCTTGATGTCCTAACAGCCCATCCCTTGCATCTCTTGTATGATAAAGCTCAATTAGGGTATTTCAACTGATTTTGAGAACTCCGTAGGGACACAATTAGGTTCCATGACTACATCTTTTACTACATTCAAACACTATGTCTTTATGGCGGATAATTACGCATAAGTGGTACAGCATAAAGTAAGTTCATCGAACTACAATATTAGTATATTGCTAAATAATAATAATGACTATCTACATTTGCAGCATAAACAAATTCTCACACCTTGCCAAGCTTATATGGTAAGGAGCCATTAAAAGCTGAATGCAAGGACAAACTGCGGTGGCTACACACTTTGGTAAACGGCAATTGCACCCAATATAGTCCTCTAGCTTAATGAAATTTTTTCCAATTATCATCTTGTTTATATATACCGGAAATCTTCTTGGTAAAAGTGGTAGAGTCAGCCGGTTTTCTAACCCGAATGGGGAATTGCCTCTAAGCCATTAGCCACGTCACGGCTCAAAACCTACATCACCCAATATATATGAGTTACACGCAAATTTTTTAACCTCATAAAGCTTATTTAGTATTTCATTGATTACGGGGCATCTCCAGCTTATGTCGGATCGGACGTAATCCTGTCAGGGAGTTACAAAGCGGGTTATAAAAAATTATTGATCAGCGGATCAACATAATCATCAATATAAATAACCAAGAGCGACCACAATGCTTTGATAGAATTAATGTTTTCCTGCTCCATCCGCGAAATGTTACGGCTAAAAGTGCGTTAGCGAAGTGAGTTTGCTGCGAATGTTAAGCTAAAGTCGCTCACGCGAGGATGACTTCAACTGCGAGGGAAAAGTAAGTAAGCAAGTTACTGCGAGAAGTAGTGTTGGCGTGAATAACTAAAGTCCTGTTAGCGAGAAGGTTGAGTACATTGCTTGCAGCTATCACGCGAAACATGCTACGGTGAAAATCTTAGCTGCAATGAAAGATATTTTACAGCCACTTGCATTCTTGTTTTGCTCCACTCAAATTAAGCTAGATATTTTTGTATCTAAAAAGTACTTTTAATCTAGTTTAATATGCTTTCATCTTAGATATTTTGTAGGTTAATCTTGTACCCTATATAAGGGAAGTGTTGGTTGATGTAAAAGCGTGAACAAGTTCAAAAACTCAAGTACACACAAGTTTCTTTGGGTTAAAGTTGATCTGTTCATGCTTCATTTGCTACTGCACAAATTAATCAAATCAACAAGTTGTGGTTTCAATTATATTTTGTTCAAATACAAAGTAGAAGCAATTAAAATTATATATAACAACATCCAACATGAGTATGAGCTCTGTTGATCAATATATATCAAATCAAGCGGGACGTATCAAGTATTGAAAAAAATGAAAAATCAAACACAAGGTACTAATCTAATATGGCTAGTTCAAGCAACTCATCAGAAATCAGGAGTTCCAATCTTGATTGGAGAGAATTTAGAGCTTCTAGATGATCAAGATGAGAACCATGTTCATCTCCACATGAACTACGGAGTTATGTGGATGAAGGCTATACTGATTCGAAATTGAAAATATGTCTAATGCTCGAGAGAGTGGAGCTGAAGACAAACATAAAAGAAAGATGCAAAAGCTCTAGGAATACTACAAAACTCAGTCTCAAACAAGATCTTTCCAAGAATCTCAAATGAAGAAACAAAGCGCAAAAGCAGCTTGGGATGTTCTGGCGCTTGAGTTCAAAGGCTCCGAAAAAGGTTAGAAGTATTTAAACTTCAATCATTGAGAAGAGATTTTGAGTATACTAGAATGAATGAGCTGAGCTGCTAAATGATTACAGATTACTAGACCGACTAATATTGTAAATCAAATGAAAACCTATGGTGAATCCATTCACGGAGGAGAAGAGAGTAGTCCGGAAGATCCTTATGAGTCTAAATAGAAAATATGATGCTATATAATCTGTATTATAGAGGAGACTAGGGATATGGAAACTCTTGGTGTTCAAGATGTGATGGGGACACTTCACGACTTTTGATCGAGGTTAATGAGTCATGATCGATGAACCATGCAGAAAGCTTTTCAAACACCGGAGTCTTAGCTCAAATCAGAAAAATGATGAGCCATCTAGTTATAATTCAGAAAAGGGAAAACAAAAAGATGAAGAAGAACTGGAAAAATAAAGGCAAGAAGTGGGAAGGCAAATCAGATCGGGTTAGTGAAGAAAAACAATGAAGGGAAGTAGCAGTTCAAAGTTATTCAAAGTGTTCTATTTGTTCAAAACTTCATACTGATAAATGTTGGTTTAAAAGGAAAACCAAAGTGTACAAATTGTCATAGGTTTGGTCATGTCAAGAAGGATTGCAACTACAAAGGCAATCAACAAGCAAACTGCATTGAAGAACAAGGTGATACCAACATGTTCTCTGTCGGCTATGCTGCAACTACACAAGTGAGTGAGAATGTGTGGCTTGTTGATAGTGTTTGCAGTAACCATATGGAAAATATTACTTAAGACACAAGTGTTTACATCAACTAATTATTCAAGCAAGACACACTCTTTTTACATTCTATACCACATTCATGTTGGAAAATATGGACTTCACATTATCTCATAGCATTAAGTAAATGATAACTGATTTAGTTTAAGATAAATAACAGAAATATATCTCATAGCATTAAGTAAATGATAACTGATTTAGTTTAATATAAATAACAAGAAATATAATGCTTTAACTCTATCTAGTTACCTATTATTTCTTGTTATTATCTTAAACTAAATCGGTTATCATTACTAATACTATGAAGATAATGTAAGAATCCATATTTTCCAACAATTTAAACACGTACCATGTCCTCAGTTTCAGGATGGATGGTCTGCATAAATGGTATCTGGTAAGAATCGAGAGATAAGCTAGTTATTATCATTCACACCCATATATACTACAAGCATTTAGTCTATAGTACTCTAGTGGTATAAAATTCAAACATAGGGTGCGAAGTCCCCGAGTCCAATTTCCAGGAATCTTTGCACCGTACGTCTGTAACTGCAGTTGCTGAAAAATGCTACAGAAAATAATTATGTTGACAAGTCGTCGGGAATTGGATCCGGTGGAAACGTGAAAGCAAATAAACGTATTTGCATTGTTGTTCTATACCGGTAGATGGTAGAAAATGCTACAAGTTAGTAACTGCAGAACGCAAGGAGACATTACAAAGGCACCCTGGCAAATGATATCTGATCATTGCGTAAGGTTGTTTTGTTGTTTGTTGTTGTCAAGTCAAATAGAAAATTGAATTTGTACCTGAATTAATTAGTAAGAGTTTATGATGTCCAAGTTAAGTACTTCTCTCTGCTGAAGTCAAGCTTCCATTTCAACAGTGTTTCAACGAGCACTGTAGACAATTCAAATCAGCAATTCTAGGAAACTTTTCTTCGTGCTGATGAAGAGCCGAAGAAGCTGCTTGAGAAATTTTAAACTTCCTCAGCCCGCCTCATTCTTTTGAGGCATTTTATTGAGCAACCTATCTACCAAGAATTATCATAGGTAATTTGAGTTGTCTGTGTTGAGAATATATACATCCCACATGGGAAAAAATGAGACATTGCCTATGAGTTTATAAGGGTTTGGAGCCACTCCATCCATTGCCAATTGGTTTTGGATGTGAACCTCAGATTACTTTATCAGTCTGATCAATTTAGTGATGGAGAGTAGGAATAATTAGCGATTGACAACCACCAACAATACTAGCTATTAAAGACATATTACTAAGCATGGAGAGTAGGAATAATTCCCTTCGTACCCTCATATGCACCAGCCATGCATTGCGCGTATAACCTATAAGACTCCTAAGAATCAATTTAGTGACGGAGAGTAGGAATAATTCCTTCTGTACCCTCATATGCACCAGCCATGCATTGCGTATAACCTATAAGACTCTTAGACATCAGCGATTGACAACCACTAACAATACTAGCTATTAAGGACATATTACTAAGCATTATTGGATATATTAATGAGTTATTAGCAATGCACATGTGATCTTATCAATTAAGCAAAAGTAAGATGCCTAAAATGGGCAACCACAGGAAAAAAGAGCAAACCTCATAGAGCAACATGTTCAAAACCATCAGCCTAAGAGCTGCCTATATGTAGAAATTTTTTTAATGATTAATGAGTTTAGAACCACCAGCAGAGATCTACGATTTTTTTCTTCATTTGGAGGCAAGAAGCTCCTCGAGGAATTTTGGATTTTTGGGACGCCGTGTAAGAATTTGACTTGCATTACTTGTCACGAGGAAACTAGATACAAACCGATCCACATTATTTAGAGATTCCAATCATGTTATAATGTGGATCTAGATTTATGTTGATTAGAGAAACTTAAAATTGATTACCAAATAGGATTCATTTATGGATAGGAACCTCTTAAACTTGAGTCGAGGTCCTTGAATTCACTGTTCCACAGTCTCTTGCCGCATTGTGAGGATTTCTCGGACATAGAGCAACTGCATGCAGAAGAGCAACTGCATCCATGGCTTATTTATCAAGTATGTTCTTCATCTTTTTGTTAAACCAGAGTTGATCTAGCATGCTACTTTTGTAATGTGTTTATACTCGTGATTGTATATTTGTATTCTTTTAGTCATAATGCGTGTGATCTATATGTTAGTTGTCCCTAAGATATAGATCACACGCCCCGCCTCAGTTTTGTTGAGGCATTTTTATCAAGCATGCCACCCTCAAAGGAAATATAGGCTGTTCGAACAACTTAAGGGGAGAAATAATTTAAAGTGAGGGCAATCGAATCCCTTTATTGGCCGCCATATGGATCTGACCACCATTGTATACAAACCCAATTAACAATGGAAGAGATGACATATTAACCTTACTCTACGTGTATAGAAATAGATAGGCGTATCTGGGCAACTAATATATAGCCATACAGGAAAGAGACCTCTAAGGTTAATATCTTCAAGACATTCAGGCACCCACATTATGGTATCATATCCATGAGATAATATGGACACCAGAAATAATTTAATTACCAACTACTATAATAACCAACACATCTAGTAACCAATAATTAGATTGAAGACTAATCATTTGTCAGTTGCTTCCTAACATTTGAGAAAGGCTGAAAGTATATGAGTCTTGGATTATTTTTATACATAAAATCCATCCAATTGACTGGATTCCAAGGTACAAACTAAAAATAAACAAATGTGATGAAAAAACAGAAAAGTCACATAACTTTAGAATCTTCCAACATCAAAACAGCACCTGGTTGAACATCAAGGATGGGTCAAGTTTTCAGTTGTTGGTATGCTTGATAATCCTCTGCAGAACCACAGTCCTTGCTCTTCGAATGTCTCGGCTGCACATATCAGCTTGAGATCCCAATTCCTCAACATTCTTCATAAATACTCCCAACTTCTTCTTTAATCTCCTCTATTGCAATCCTAACTGCTTCTTGCTCAATAGCAAAGCTTGCATTATCCATGAGCGACTGAATTTCAATTTCCAATCGGTCAATCAGAACTCGAATGCTGTCCAAGTCCTTGATGGCAACATAAGTACCCACTCTGCATTGAGCTAATTACTTCCTTCTGACCCTTCATAGCACTTTTGATAATTCTTCCACAAAGAGTCAATCCATTTTCCCATTGAACCAACGGGGATAGAAGTCGCAGCAGCCAGAGCTGCTGCAACGAGGGAGAGCAGCCATGGCTGCTGCCACAACTGAACAAATCAAGACTGCAGCAAAAGTAGCAACAAATATGATACTGGAGACCTTCCTCCAAGCATTGATGTACTTGAGCTTCTTATCCAGCTTGTTCTTTCGGAAGATGCAACTTCTCAAGCATCTGTATTTGCTGCCTGTAAACAGTTTGAAACATTTGGAAGAACTCTTCAGTAAAAGGGTCACCAGCAGTCTTAAAATTCTTCAACTCCTCCATTGTCCTTGTGTACCGACTGCCTCCCACCTCAGTTTCCTCCTCGAATTGTTGAAGGGCAACAAGAATGAGCAGTTGACTATCACGAGCTCGCTTCAGGCACTTCTCCAATGCAGTACAAAAGTCTAGAGTCTGCAAGCTATTCTCAAAGTACTCCTCGACCAGCTCGAACAATTCCTGATTCTTCCAAATGTCTTTCTTGCATTCCAATATTACCTTGACAACCTCCTGGTTCATCTCCACAAACATTCCGTCACTTCTTTCAAGGAATCGAATGACAGAGCTCGAACTTCAACTCCTGCTGCAAGAGTGGTGATAACTTGATTGGTTCGGTTTTGGAGGTTGGTATCAAACGACTGCAAGTCAGCATCAACCTTGCAAGCAGCCTCATATGAGCTCAATTGATCAGTTGTGTACTGAAAAGTGGTCAGATTTATAGCAGACGACGATGTCTCAGTGGTAGTCTTCTTGCTCATATGGCTTCCCATAGCTTCAACTCAGATCTAGACAAACAATAAGAAAAAAACAGAACAAACCCAGAAGTCAGCTTAGAAACTTGGCCAGCTTGCTAATTGTACCCTTCTTTCTCATGCAGAAGCTAAACAAACAACCATGAATCAGAACCAAATTAGAATCTCCAATCCCAAATTCCTATCCAGAATATGAAGCAAATGCACAAGCAGTTCCTTTTCGAACAAAAGCAGAGATTGAATGTGCAGAAATGAACGACCCAATCACCCAACCAATCTCAACTTTTTGTACAAGAAAACCACAAAAGCATCCAAAGCTCCAAACTTTCAAAGCTTTTCCCAAAACCCACCTCACAAAATAAGATAAATACATCTAACCTGGGAATTTTATCGAACAGCTGGTGGGCACAAACAAAGGGAAACTATTTGGATATAGAAGATGGGTTCTGTTTAAATAACGGAAACAAAGCAAATCAAAAGAGGAAAGAAAGAGAATTGAGAGCTGAAATTAGAGGAAAGCTTGAAACTTTTGTGTGACCCAACAAAAAGTTGGGTTGGGGGTTTTAGATATTGGGTTTGGGGATAGCTTGCACGCATGAGAGAAGAGTGAAAAGGGCATGGAAAACGCGGGAAGCAAGGTCCTCCTCGTTCCCTGAAAACCCTTGTGGTTTTAGGCCTTATCTTTTGTCTAATCTCAGTTTTAAGGCGCAAAGCAACAGTTACCGAAGCCAAGGAAGCACCGCATTTTGGTTTCTAGAGAGAGAATCGATGAATCATTTGGAAGAAGAAGAGGAGGGGAGGGAAGAAGAAGAAAGCTTAGGAGCGAAGATTTGGCGTAGTAGTCATAATAGCAAGCAACAGAGGACAACTTAAAGTCGTCATCATTTGAAACAAACAAAAGTCTTCAATGAAAGACTTCAGGTGGGAACACTAGACACTTTTAACGACCCACTGGCTGTAAATCGTAATGACCAGGAATTACTTCACCATTTTTCTTATCCGAAATATTGCAAATTTAAAATTTAAACTTATCCAATTTCCTTTTCTTTTTTCTGTTTTTGCCAAAAAAAATAGAAAATGAATTGGTGTATATCCTTGAGAAATGAAAACGAAAATCCACGATGCCAATTTCTGACTACTTTTGTATAAACTGTGAATGATAAAACTGATTGGAGAAGCTTGACATAGAACGCACAAAATAGATCGAAAGAAAAAAATGTATAAATTATAAAAGTAAATCGTAAAATTTGGTAAAGATATTCAGATTTTCTATTATCAAAGAGAATGTACGGTAAATATTGAAGTACTCGTAGTAAACAACTCACGCTTACAGTTTTTGTATATAAACCATATAATTACGAATCTTGGGTGTAACAAATACTACTTCAAACAAATTTCATGATTCTTTGCCAAAAAAACAAAACAAATTTCATGATTGAGTAGGGTTCTTTGGTAAGTAATTAGTCATTGTAGTTGGCCACTAGTAGTTCTTAGATCTAATGGAAGAGAACTATATTTTTCTTCGTTCGTGTCTATAAATTCATTTATATAATTGACCAAAATTTTCTTTTGATTGACCACATAAACACAACCGGTAACATCAAAAGAGATGAGTGAGTATGAAAATGAATTCCAAATACTAATGATCGTGATTGTAATGATTAAGAAATAGAGACATGTAGTCCGTTGTTTAAGATACTTTTTGGTCATTTTGCAACAAAAGGAAAGATTAGGAATGAAGGGAAAGGTACCTGATTGCTATGCTTCAAGTTGGTAAAATCAAGATGGGTAGGCAATTGATTAGAGAACTCCAAACTTGGAAGAGAATGAAGGCTGGTTTAGATTTCTAAATGGTCGGCAGCACCATCATTGCATCCATTTATATACTTTCGAACCCAGAAAGCAACGTGGAAAGCAAGAAATAGAAACTGTAAATTTACCAAAATGGATCAGGTAACTCTAGCTTATGTAAGAAGTCATTCAGTTAGGAACTCAACAGGTTCCAAGAGTGGTTCTGTAAATTACGAAACTAGCAAAAATCGGAGGGTGCTTTACGTGGTAAAACTCCTTAGACGAGTAGGAAAAAGCAAAGCTGTTGTGCTGCTAGCTGGGTCATACCGCGTGATCCGACCCACCCGCTTTGTAGGGTGTGGACCCAGAACCTTTCTACGGTGGACACGTCATGCCTTGTGACACGCGTTGCAAATTTGAGTGGTTACCGCCCATGGGAGATTTCAAAAGCATTCCAAGCTACGTCACGTGCCAACTTCGTAACGCTCTCCCGCTCCTTTTTTTTTTTTTTTTCTTTTTGTTGCTTGAATTATTCAACTCTTTATCTTAACAAGTCATCATTAAAGATTATCCATTTATCCAATTATGAAAAAAGAAAAAGTAACTTCATGTGGACAAAAGAATTGCAGTGTATTTCGGGGGTAATTTTTGGGTCTCTATGCTCTCTTGTTGTAGTGTAGAAAGATTGCTATCATCATTTACTTTTCAATCGATTCGTATCATCTTAGGTTTTGTAATCTGTAATTTCATTGATATTTATAATAAGCTGGCACGCTATGATCATGCAATCTAAAAGTTAAAAAGACGCCTTAATCAATGGCGGAGTGATGCAGTCTCTATTGAATTCGTGATCCAAAGTACTTGGATTTTTGTTTTATATAAATATATCTAACTTTTACAATAATGTTGACACGCGTTATTGTAATGTTATCTAAGAATTAAATAGATTCACAATCAACGCGTGCTATGGTGACTTGTATTGAACTCGCGTCATTTACTCGAATCATATATTTCTTTAATTTATGTGAAGTTTACAATAAGGTCCCCTTACGTTTCTTATTTACTCATTTAACCATTTATTTCAAATTTGTAACCTCTACTCAGATTTTGTGCAACTTTTTTATCCATAAAATTTTTACTTTCCTATTTAGTTATTACTTATCCACAATCCGAAATTATGTTGTCTTTGGTTTCACAGCCTCTCATTATTAGTCAGTCCTCAACCAATTTTCTTCATGCATTTTCCTAGGCAGTGCTTAGTTGTTAAGGTTTTAGAAATCTCTAAAAATGGCTTTACTAAAAATAGTTATCCAATAAGACAATTACGTACAAGGAGTACAAATTGTACAAGAATCATGTAACCACCCTATAATATAGCCTCTTTTCTTCTCCCCTCAATCCCGCTTCAAGAGGGTTTTACTAGCAATGTGCTTGCATTTTTTGTGGTTCTATGAAGAGTAAGTGTATCTTTTGGTTTCTATTATTTTACACTTTTATCTCTTTTGTGTTTTTATTGACTTGTTTTGACATATGTTACATAAGGGTTTTTGTACCAAGTTTGGTGAAGCCTGTAACACCAGAAAAAAAAAAAGATATATCTCATTGGAAAGCCCTATCTCATTTTAAGAGTTCAAGTAACTCTCTCGCAAACCCAAATCTCTCTATACCATTTTATAGGTGCACAAATAGCATGTGACAGTGGTAATATGTATGCATCATTTGTGATTTTTATCTTTACGTTGCCACTAATATGTATTTCTTGACTTTTGTGCTCTATGAGGAAAATTCTTCTATACACTGAATAAAAAATGTAATTGATGTTATCTAACCATCCTTAGAGTAAAATGAAATTTTTGTTTTTATAATATCAAATGATGTCGAAGTTCGAATCCTTTTTTTTCTCTTCAAACTTGAAAAACATTAATCTCGTTATTTATCTCAAGACTCTAATTTACGCCACTAGTACTCCCTTTCTTCTCCGTCTCGGCCCCTCCCTTACTCAAAAAGAAAATGCACGGAATACAAGATCAAATGACAACAAAACTCTAAAATGAAGTGTTTTCCAATCTTCTTAGAGAGAAAAATGAAAATTTTATTTTTTACAATATCAAATGATGTTGAGTTCGAATCCGCATTTTCTCTTTAAAAATCAAAATTACAAAAAGTTAATCTCCTTATTTATCTCAAGACTCTAATTTACGTCACAACCCCGTCCTTCTCCGTCCCTTTCCCTCTTATGGAACAAGGAAAATGACCATAAGAAACCACATGCCACATCTAAAGAAAACATCAAGATGTCATCTCCATTATTAATGACTTCTTCCTCATCAAAGTGTGAAAGAATAAGAATGAAATTGACATACCGATGTTGAAGTTCACATGTGACCACCATACAAGCACGTTCTTGCTTTAAACTCTGGTAGAAATATTAAAAAGACTCATATGGATGTGGATATGATGCTTCCCAGAAAGGACCAGCCAATCCCTTTGTCACCACCATCGTACTCCACTCACCCCCGTGATGGTGAGATCGGTGTCGTATACAAGTTACAGAGTCACAGACAATAGTCATGCCAATACGCCAACTCTCTTTCTTTGTCACGGGCTCTAACAATAATATAGTAATTCATTCATAGAACATTGCTACACTTACTAAATTTGTGAATCAAATTACGCCTGATTATCAAAATTTATTTATCAAATTATGTTGCAAAATCTCATATATTTAACTATAAAATCATACCAAATTTCTATCAATATGTTATACTTCTTTCTTTTTTCCTTTTACATTCAATTATACTTAAAATTCAAAAAAGCTTAACCCTACAAGAGAAGGCAAACAATGTAATATATACACACACACACAATTAGCTTCTTTTGCATTAGGGCAACTTCACAGTAGAAAGAAAAGCATGTGGCCTAGTGCAATAGTAGCATGTACACCGTAACCTGTTTGAACCAACAATGGGAAGTTATACTGTTATAGTACCGGAAGTTTTAAATTTAAAATTTCTTGCAATTAAAAATTTTCAGGTATATTGAATCACAATCACTAAACCTCAAAAACTTTTAAGTTGAATCACAACACAGATTTTAGCAGAAAATCCTATACACACCCTGTCGGAATAATACAGATTCTCATATGCTGGTAATTTTAAAACTAGATAAGAAAAAGACAAACCACCAACCCCATAGGCCATATATATAAATATATCCACTCCATTGCTATATAAGCCCTAATGCCAAAGCCACAAGCCATCATCAACTCCTCCAAGAAACTAAACTACAGAGTGGTGAGAAAGAGAGATCGAGCTCGATCGAGAGACATGGAAGCATACAAAAAGCTTGTGATCATTGCAGCTTTGGTGTTGGCATTGGCCATTGGGTCCAATGGTCAGGGACAGAGCTCCATCTGCCGCATGACCAAAGACGGCTTCGTGGCCTGTGCTCCGTCAGTGGCTGCGACTCCTGGGGTTAGCCCTGCAGCCCCCACAGCCGAGTGTTGCTCAGCTCTTTCCGTCGCCGACTTCCCATGCCTGTGCTTCTTCATGAGAAACTCGAAGCTTCTCACTACCTATGGAGTCGACCCTAACCTTGCCATGCAGCTCCCTGCTAAAATGCAAACTTGCCCGGTCTGTGCATTGCTAAAAATACCGATCATCGATCATGGGGCTTTAGGTTTTGCTTTGCTAGTAGCCTAGTGCTGTTGTTTTGCCGAGTTATGTTGTGTTTTTCTAGTACTTTTTGTTTGTTTTTATCTTGTTCTTCTATGCGTGGAGTTGTGTTTTGATTTTTAGGTTTTCGTTGTAGTACTCGTAAACTTATGTTTCTGTGTTTTGTTTAATTCATGGACTTTGCTTAAACACCAACTGTGCCACTTCTTTTTGTTTCAAAGATCGTAATTTATGTCATTCACAACCGTTCAAATTAATTTGTGCTTTATTCGTATAATGGAAAAAAATGCAAATAAGAATCAACATTTTGTCTATGAAATTTGAACTTTGGTTAGGGATAGATGGTGGAAACGCATAATGATCGAGATCTCCAAACCTTCTGTGATATATGAAGTAGAGAAGTCTGACTAAGTATTGCTATTGAAATCTATTAATAAATTGGACATTGTTCAGAGATTCAGATACTATATATGCTCTCACACTCCAACTTCAATATATTTTTCTAATTTTTAAGCAGTGAAAAGATGAATTGAAGAACTTAGGGGGTGTATTCAATCTAGATTTTAAAATGATTACTCACGACTTTTTATAATCCATGGATTCTCGTTGATTCTACAGAATCCACGGATTGTTTTAATTCTATATGGATTTGAATAGATTCCAATGTATTGTATTAGTAAGATTTGTTTTATTTTAATAAGTGCATGGATTGTCCTTATAACAATAATATAATAAAGACCAAAATATGTACTATGTAATCCATGATTCTGCCATGTTACTCTCTATACACTATGTCAAAAGGCCTTGGGGCATGAGCGTAACTGTTCTCGTGCGTGCGAGCAAACCAAAATAATGTGTCGCCTAGTATGCGATGTCGTGTCTTGAAGTGTCGAGCAGCGTAAGAGTTAAATCGTTCTGAATTTTCAGGCGACATAAAAATGTAATAAATGCGATGAGTTTTGCATTTTGGGAACATTGTGATCTGTTTCTTTAAAAGCATTCAAACAACTGTTTTGTATTGTCTGATAAACAAAACAATGACGGTATTTTTGAAATACTATTACGTGAAGCATATTGCAAGACTTATTTGTGTGGTGTGAATGCCTTTAAATAAGAAATATGAAGACTCATATGTAGTGTCTTCTCTCATATAACAACACTTAAAGGTTGTGCTAATTTACTTTACACGACAATTATATGTGGTTGTAATGTGTATCGGAAGGACAATTAAGTGTCGTTCTATGGTTTATTTGTATGACATTTAAGTGTTGAGTGAAAGATTTTTCAATTATACATATGTGATGTTGGGAAATGGTTTAGACAATAGATTTTTGTTATGTCAATCTCATTCACGACGACAAATTTTTGTGGTCTGAATATAACAAGGACCACTAATTTATATTATGCGTAATCACGTCCAATCACACTTATTTGTTGTTGTTATACACTTTAGCCAGTACTTTGAACTAACTTATGTTGTTGTTTTGGCTTTCGTGACTACAATTTTCTGTTGTCCCATTGTCAAGCAGGACAATAGACTTATTATTGATTTTGTGTGTTATGTGCATTGCTGCAACCACACATTTTGGTGTGCTTTTGTTGTAGCTTGCAGTTTGTGATGACACATTTTAGTAGTCCCCTGTACAATTGGTATGCATGCATTCTGGAAATTAAAATTGGCTATTCACGAAACCATAAAATCCACATCCAAAATCATTCATTGCAATTTCCATTAATCCACCATTGTCTCGTGTACATAGTTCTAATCATCAACATCGTAACCTAATCATCAACATCACAGTTCTAATCATCAACATCAGTTCTACCATTGTCACCGGTACATAGTTCTAATCATCAACATCAGAACCTAATCATCAACATCACAGTTCTAAACAGCCCATATATACTAAAGCGGGCAGCCACCAAAATATATGCATGCAGATCTTTGCTTGCTAATAAAACCGAAGCACAACACAATGTGGGCAACCAACTAAACAACAAGCAAAATAGCTAGCAGTACTGCAATCAAAATCTGGCCTATATATATATATATATATATATATATATCAACTATCCATGTCCAAAAGTTGATGCACTAGTTAATAAACCTACACATGCACTAGTTATCTCTGAACTTCATAACATACTTTGCCCACTCTGCCCGGACAACATCAACATTCTCCATTGTGTAATAGTGATTTGCTTTTCTTTCCCACTGCAAGGACAGAAGTTTAGTTATGCATAACAATGGATAATTAATCCAATAAATCACTAGTACAATAAATTAGTTACTGATTACCTTAGCACTCCACTCTTGGTTTTGTCCTCTACTATATCCCTCATGTAATGCATAATCCAATATCCACAAGTCTTATCACCCATCTGCTCGGAATGCCCTGAAAGAAATAAATATTTTCAGTACCTAATAAACCTTGCCTGAACTAGAAAAATGCAAATATAAATAGTTAGCTAGATGGGGAACACATACTGCACAGTTTTTCCATTGAAACAGTCTTTTCGGCCTTTCCTATGTTTTTGGGCATTGAATATTTTGATGGAGCTTCAACAACAACATAATACACAAAAATTATGATGAAACTAACAACTTATAAATTGAGAATCGATAAAGATTGCAAAAAAAAAGACTAAACTGTTTGTACATAATACCAACAAAAACCAACAAGCTAGCTGCACTTACTTGTCCACAATAGTTCTCCATTCACCGGTGATGAGTCGCCTCTTTAGCGGATCCATAAAATACACAACTTCTTCAGTGGGGTTCGCCACCGTCAACATCCAATGACAGCTGGCATTCAAATTTTTGATAATCAATACCAACATGAATCTGATCTAGGTACTTGCATTTGCTATATTTATGAGATCAAAAGTCAATATTTACAAAAACAAAAATGCATGAATGAAGCTTTTCGTACCCTGAATTATAGGGGACCAAAAAATCTGACCAGGCTTCCCTCTTTCATAAGAAACTGACAGCGAGCGAGCCCGTTCAGTCCGGATTTCCACGACCAATGACACCGATATTAGCGGGATCTCTGAAGCCAATCATGTCAAGCATCTTCGATTTCTTCAACACTTGATAAAGGAAGCTGTAAAACCACAAGTCTCAAAATATCATTCAATAACACTGAATTAACAACTCCATTTAAAATGCATTCTGAGACCTCATATACATCACAACGCCGCAGCCGGCAGAAACCTCCTCCATGTTGGTCATGGCATACACATCCCTTACGAAGATGGCGACCTTCTTTCGATATCCAAATAATTCCTCGCCTAAGGTTGTGTGGATGGTGATCCCATCCTTTAAGTTATCATTAGCCCATGTGGCCAACGTCTTAAGTGGTGGAGGCAAATTGGGTGGCAGCTTGTCCAAATCATCATGATCAAAAATCATCATATGTATCCTTCTTTTTCCTCCTCACAATTTTATGCTTTTGTTGCTGCAATTGATATAAAAATAACATTGCATGATTAGTATTTCTATATGATGTAATATAGCAGCTCATATGGTCATTTTGGTAAGAATAAAAAAGGTTAAAAATGACAAATAATTTAAGCAAACTGCATTACCTTTGCATCAGCTGCAAGGGTATAACCCAGTCTCTAGGCCAAGCAATGCATGTACCAATTGCATCAGCGGACAAACAGAATCTCATCCTTAATAGGAATTGGTAGCAAAGCATTGGCAACAATAGATTTGGTGATCGACACTCGGACATTTTCCTCAACCAATGGAACACCATGGATGGTTTTGCTTGCTGGACTCAACATCCACTTGAATGATCGTTCCTTCTAGAAATTCACTATGTTGTCCAATGAATCTATCGCAAGTTTACACCTCGATTTGGACAATATTGGTGGACTGAACCTGCTAATTCAAACCAAAAAATATGTAAGCATTAGTCACATTTGAGGCAGCAATGTCATCAATATGGTTGATCAAAATGTAATTGTAAAGAAAAGAAAAGAAAACTAATTGTAAGGAAAAAGAAAGTAAAGCTAGGGTAGCGATTAGTTACCGCACTTGCACTTGCTCCACAACTGCATTTTTTTTGGAGTTAAATCATTCCTAACCTCCTCCTCAATAATCGAGGTTAGTTTGATGTTCAGCTCCCCATCCACAAAGACTTCATTCTCTTCAACTACTTTCTGCTGGTCCTCCCCTAAAACTAACTTCTTCTTGGCAGTTTTGGCGGCTTGAATTTCAATAGCTTTCAAACCGGCCTTGTTCAAGTAGCCTTGAGCAGTACTGCCCCTGACTGTGAGCCTAAATCATTCAGCCGGTTATCCGCGAGGTTTGGGTGAGTCAGCTGGCATCTCTTTTCCTTAACCATCGCTTCTAACTTCTGAAATCTTTCCTCCCAAGCAGCTCTTTCCCTAGCAATTTGTCGCTCCATCTCCAACTCCCATTTGGCTCTTTCTGAGCAATGATATTTTCTTTCTCTTACGCTAGTATCTTCTTAACACTTACCCTAACACTATCTTCTACATTTAGCATTGGGCGTTTAGGTAGATGAAAATATGCGGAAGGCTTGGCAGAAGCCACCAACACCGCGTACCCTACCGGGATACTCAGGATTTCCCAACGCCAAAGTCGTAACATCATCTGTTCCTTCAGTGGTTGATTTCTCCTTCGCATACACTTTCCTCTTCAAACTTTCCCCGATATAGACATCAATCACAGCACACAAAAATTATCCTTCGGATACAAACCTGGAAAAAAAAAAAAACAACAAGTAATAAAACAATTATAAAAACTGAACTTACAATTTTTCGACCTTCTTCTTCAACTGCTGGCCCTTTGAAGTTGCCAGCTCTTGTCTTGCCGGGCCTTTATCCACATCGTAGCACCGATCCAATTCTTCAATCGGTATTTTTTCAGCCTATAAATATGAATAGATCGTGTGAGATCATGATCAGCTTTATGTAAACCGAAAAGAATAACAAATATATTGTAAATAGATTGTAAGGCGAATCTTGACCAATTCTTCTTGGAAGTTAGCATATCCTTTCCGTGACAATCGATGAGGATACTTATTCTCCTTCCTCTTTATTTTCTGCTTTTCACGGAGTACCTACAAAGCATATGTGAACTTATGCATTATATTTTAGTATTTGCATAATCAGTAACTAATAATGCATAAACTGTTCCACAACCGCATGTCCAAGTATGGTATTAGAGAAACCTGAAATTGTTCAAGTTCTATCAGCCACGAACGTGATTCCATTCATCTACCTCAAGGCAATGGATCGATAATCATCTGGAGGGAACTTTAAAAGTTCAGGAGAATCCAGATAGGGAATAATGTACCCGGTTCGTTAGTTTGCTCTTGAACTCTCTCCATTTGTGGCCGTGGCTGATGTAATCACCAATTTCTTCCATTCTTTTGGCACCACATAAGCATCCTACACATTACTTGAATACAAAGTATCATAGCTTTAGTTCTTGTGTTTTGAAAAAATAAGAATAATGAAATGTAAATTAGTGAACAGCAACAACTTATATATCGACTGATTGTTTACCTGAATACTATTCCAAATCTTGTCTTTTTCATCCAAAGGCACATTTCTCCAATCATTTATAGATATTGGGATCTTGGTGCGTGCTAACACCCCAATGTATGACTGCATCTCCTTAGCTGCCTTCCCAATTGGCTCCCCATCAGCATTAGAATTCACCTTTAGCTTCTTTCCTCGAATCAGTCGCCTAGTAATTTTATTCATACTTACCATCCCTCGCTTAAGCAACCTCAATCCACCGCTGATGTTGTCATCATCATCAGAATCCTCGGATGACTTGCTCTTTGCAGACTTACGACCGGACGGCGACTTCTAACTTTCTTTGCCCACAGCCACCTTGGAATTTACTGCTTTAGGAGGTGCCATACGTCTCCTAGAGGACACATCCTTGCTGGACTGAGTAGCTTTATGTTTTAGCGGACTTCTCCTAGGAGAGGTAGCCTTGTTGGCTTCTATCGGTCTTGCTGCAGCCTTTTTGGGGTAGTAGGTTTTACGATTTGGAGAAGTAATAGGTGGTTCAGAGGCGGTTTTTCTACAACGTTTCATCTGCACCGCCTTCATCCTTAAGGCTATAGATCTAGCAACTTTTGATGTGCTTGCGGATGGAGCCATGACCTGCAATACACAATAAACACGGTTAGCCCCATAATATAGGTTAACAATTAATGTCAATAAACATATGAAACAAAAACACATAAAACAATGAAATAACAAACACATAAAGCAATTAATGAAATTACTAACACAACTCAAAATTAAACAACACAGAAGACAATGAAATAACTAACATAATTGGAAGTGTTAATATACATGTTTCATCAAACACATCAAGATATAGGTGGGGGAAATTTTAAAACAAGTCAATCATGAACAAACAACTTTAACTAAATGTTTTTTTTCCCTCAGCCCACGTTGATTGCAGTCATTTTCCACCCATATTGCTTCATCTCCGGGACGCATATAATTGCTATGCTGATCACCATCTATATTATCAAAAGTCTCGATCGATGGCATTTATTTGCTTCAAATGGCTGTTGTTCTACTTCAATATCTTCTAACTCCTCATCTGAATCAGTCCCTTGATAGTCTCTATCCTGGGACCCTTACAACTCTTGACCATTGAGGATCGAGGGGATCCTCAATGTAAAATATTTGCTTAACATGGCTAGCTAAGACAAAGCATCATTAAGATGACCTTTCCTATTCAGATTTACCAATGTAAACCCTAGTTCATCTACTTTTAATGCCCCTAACATTCTCAACCCAATCACATTTAAACAAGCGGTACCCTAAACTTGTAGTAGTCCACCTCCCATATTTGTTGTATGACACCATAGAAGTCCATATCATTAGTTTTGGGATTTTTATCCTTTTGCACTAGAAACTTGCATTGCATCAGCCACCAAAAACCCCACTGCTTTTGCATCGACGCACATTGTCCGCCTCCTTAGTGTTGAAATCAACACCATTAACCTCCGGTATCCACTAAAGGTCGGCACTACATGATTCGTCCACTTGACATCCACCTCATTGTTTCGAAACATTATTGTCCGGAAACTGCAGTTCATTTGAAACCTTCAAATCAATAATAGATTACATTAGCGTAATGTTAAAAATCTTATTTTTGTTAATCACTAAGAATCAAGTATATGATCGCATACCCTTTCTTTTAACCGCAGACGAGAAAAGGTCTTGTTTTGTTTATCCTTGAGCCACTTTTCATTTTTGGAAAACCTTTGGATTGAGAAGCTTCAACAATTCCGGATGTTCACCGAATATCAAACCACGAGAAAACTCAATGATTTAAGTAACAAAATATTGAATCAATTCATGGACTGTAGGAAAACCGATGATAATTAAAAGTTTATGACTTACATGAAATAAGGACTTGCATCCTCGGTGATTCTGCAATATACAATGTATGTGCTTCATGCATCTCCTTGCCATAGACGAAATCATGGTAGCGCTGATAAGCGGTTTGGATGCATTACGGCTCGTGGTTTGGAACTTTTCGGGGATTCCCAAAGAAGTAGAAGCATCACTAAGCATACGTTGATTGCAAAACTCAACAGCCTCTTCAACAATATAAGACTACTCGCTATGTATCCCTCGTGATGCCTTGACATCTAACCCACCCTTTAAAGACTTTCATGTACCTCTCGAAGGGGTACATCCACGAAAAAATCTTGGACCACAAAGCTGAACTTCTCGTGCGAGATGCACAGTTAGATGGATCATAATGTCGAAAAATGAAGGCGAAAATACTTCTCCAATAAGCAAACGGTAACAACCAAGTTACGCTTTGCATTTTTTCCAAATTTCAAACATCGATCACTTTAGCACATATTGCCTTGAAGAAAAGGCAAAAGCGGATTATTGCATACCTAACCGGCTTCTCAAGAAGCGAGCGTAAAGCAACAGGAAGAAGAATCTGCATGATAGTGTGACAGGTCATGCGATTTCGGACCGGCAAGTTTTAAATCCTCCATAGAGACAAGATTCCTTACATTTTGGCGAAAACCTACTTGAGAACTGTCATTTCAAAAAAAGAGCCACAAACTATTTTTTTTTCAGCAAGCATCAAGTTCCAACTAGCCAGAGGTAATTTATCCCTTTTGGCACCAACTTTTGGGTTCAAACCAAAATTTCTAATACCCATTTCCACCATGTCCAAACGCCTTGGCTGCAACCCCATCCTTTGTCTTCCCGGGAATGTTCTAGCTGTACCAATGATGGCATCACGCAGCAATTCTTCTCAATGTGCATGACATCGAGATTATGTCGTGCGGAATATATTTCCGATTACTCTAGTTCAAAGAAGGCAGACTTCTTCTTCCAAAGAAGGTCTCCCTTGCTCTTCAACACCCTTGGCGAGGAGGAGGCGTTTCTTTTTCCCACACACACAATTCAGACCCTCTACTCTAGAAAACACCTCCTCTCCGGTTAATGGTAGAGGAGGTAGGTCCTCCTCTATGGTGTTGTCAAAAGCGGCAGCCTGTTTCCTATATACGGATGATGTCTAGGTAGGAACTCTGCGATGCCTGCATGAATGCCATTTTTACCTCTCTTCAACCTATGAGGTCGAAGGTCTGGTCAAGGCATATTGGACAAGCATTGTATCCTTTAACAATGCTACTGGACAAGTTCCGGTATGCGGGAAAGTCATTAATAGTCCACAAAGCTGACAGCTTTCAATTTGAAGTAGTCCCCTCTTAGTGCATCGTATACTCCCTCAACCCCATCCCACAATATTTTCAGATCATCTATTAATGGTGCAAGTAGATGTCAATATCGTTACCAGGTTGCTTTGGTCCCGATATTAACAATGTCAACATCATAAACTTCCTCTTCATACAAAGCCATGGAGGAAGGTTATATGTGACCAAATATAACCGGCCAACAAGAATACTTGCTGCTTAGAGAACTATGCGGGTTAAATCCATCGAAGATAGAGCTAGTCCGAGGTTTCTAGGGTCGCCATCAATTCGGATATTGCTTGTCAAGTAATTCCCAAGTAGGAGAATCAGGTAGGGTGTCAGCATCATTCCATCTTTCTTTCTACCAAACTCATGCCAAGTAAGATTCTTAGGCTGTGTTGGTCGATTGATACAATCGTTTGAACCTTGGGATTGGTGGAAAGTACCATAAAACCTTTGCGTGTATCCCTTCTTTCCACAGCTTTATCCCTACCCAATTTCCACCTTGGAACACCACGGTTAGAGCAGATGAGTGCATCTGCATGCTTTGCTTTAATCTATACAAGATGCAGATCATTAGGACATGCATGAATTTTTTCATACTCCATCCCTAAAGCACTAAGTGTCTTTTTTAAGCTTCATACAAAGACAAAGGAACACGATTCCCTTCGTGAAGCAGACCCCCAATCATGATAAGCATATCTGAATAGCAAGCATCGGTCATTCCATGCTTTGCTTTCAAATTGAAGGTCTGAATCAGACCATTGGCTTGGTTGTCTTACATTACAACGAGGTACAAAGGTTGATCCCCATCCTCTACATACTTCAAAACTCATTAGAGTCTTCGGAAATCTGCTCATCCTCACTTTCCCCAAAGCCCCAATCATTCTCTCCCCATCCCGGGTTCCCAATCTACAGTTTTGATTCAACTCTATTGTCATTCATAGCAGATGTCTTAGCAGCTTCCCCATGCCACCTCCAATGCTTATAACTTTCGTTAATACCATTCCAAAATATATGATCCTTAATAACTCCAACAGAAAATCCCTCCGTGTTACTACATTTCAAGCAAGGACAAGAAATCTTGTTTTTGTTATTGGCATTAGACTTCGGCAAACTTGAGAAACTCTGCTACTCCTAGCTCAAACTTCTTTGATCTTCTATCAAAGATGCATCCATGACTTATCCATCTTAAATATATAGGTTCCTTCATATATAAACAAATTCAACACACTCAAATAGATGCTAATTGTAAAAGTAACATTGCTTAACATGCTCATACTTCTAATATACAGTATATTTGTTAAGACTAGTAATGGTAAGAGTGGTCTTAACACATACAAATTCATCCACATATAGCTGCAAACAATTACATCGATCCATGACAATTCTAATGTTAGATTGCATTCCATGCTGATACTTCTATTATACAAAAATAATACAATACTCTATCACGGAATAAAAATGAACTTATGATTATACTCAACTAGCTAGCGATAAACATATAATCATTATGTGCGAGGCAAAGACATCAAAGCAAAAGCGATAATTAGCTACTTGCGACTCATATATATATATATAAATCACAAACATTGAAGAGTACTCACCAGAAATTTTAACAAAAACCTTCTATTTTTCTCCACTACACTACTAGCAGTGAGCCTTCCTTCACAAATCCTTTTGTACCACCAAGTTTCCCTATCAAGGTCAACAAAACAAAAGGAACATGTTAGAAAAAAGAAGAACTATTATTCAAACTCAAAACAAGAAAAAAAGACAAACAAAAATCAAAATATCAAAAATATTATAAAGGATCATAGTGTCATATAAATTGCCGACTCACTTTGGGAATAAAAATTTACAAAATTGTTACTTTGTGTTCAAAGCGCCTCTCACATGCGCCAATCTAAGCCTCCTCGCTGCATTTGATATATTCTTGTGTTAGTACAACAAAGGCAAAAGAAAAAAAATGCAGATGTACATTTGACCACCCATCATGAAGAAGTTACAAAATAAGTTTAAAGAGGGTAGAAAGGGGTTACAATCCACCTCAGTATTTAGCCTCTAAACACATCACTAAAGTGAGCACTAGAATTATTCAATCCTTAAGAGTTTACTTTTATAAAAAAAATAATAATCATATATGGCAGTCTTAGCAATGCATAAGCAAAGGGTCCTCGAACATTTCAGCTCTTAAAGAGCAACCTTATTATTCTCCGTTTCTGATTTTTCTCATTTTGTTCTTTTCAATTTAACCCCAACCCAATGGAATGTAATTAAAGAGCTATAGTAAAAAGAGATTTAGCAAACTATCACTACATTTATTAAAGAAAATCATCCAAATGCATTACTGTAAAGACCCAGCTCAAAACTTGAACCAAAAACATCATTAACTACTAATAAAGCAAGTAAGAAGTTTATGGTAACAAGATTACCGACCAAACCACAGAAAGTACTCCATATAGTAATTACAAAGTAGAAGTATATGCACAGCTGTAAAGTATAATCAATAAAACATAATTATCAAGAAAAGAAACACAAAATCAGAAAGTAGAAGCCACTTTCGCACCACTACACAATTAAACAAAAGCAACAATCTCACAAAAGAAATGATCAATTTAAAATGTGCTTCATCCTAATCCGTAATATTAAAAATCATTGATCTTTACCACATGTATCATCACATATGTAGTAGACTAACCTTTTCTAAAGTTAAAGACAGATCATCGGTATCACATAGAGAGACACCACCACAGCCAATAAGAAAAGAACAAAACAGTTACACCACTTAAATTTTCTTGCACTAGTGATCTGAACAAATATCAAAATATACCACCACATTTCTACCATTGAATTGAAAACCTACTCTCTTTTAGGCAAATACCATTCCATTGCTGCACTAATTCAATTCATTGGGCAACAAAATAGACCATAAAATTATTTCAATCACCAAACTCAATTCAGTTTTTGGTTCTTCAAAAATCAACCATGCTTATCGGGGCGGTGTCCTCCCCATTCTTAATGCTGCTATTAACAAAATCCAGTTCAAAAGTGTACAAAGGACTAACCTTGCTACAATCACACCAACCAAGCCCCAATGGTCGATATAGCAAACTAATCTTTCTTGTAGGGAACTCTTGTGTTGGCTCTTGATTGCTTGAGGGTGAAGAATTTGAAGGTATAGATCTGCAAAACAACCGTGTTTCAATTAAACTTACCAATTTCATCTATTGAGAAACAAAACACATGCATTAAAAACCCAATAAAAAGCGAAATTGAGCAGAAACCCGGATCATATAAATCCCAGAAAAAATTGACTAAAGCCAATACCTTTCTCAAAACAAAGCTTCAATGGTGCAGTCGAGCCTTGAGAGCCGAGGGAGAGCTAGGGCTAGTACCGGCTGACCGTCCATGAGAGATTGAGAGAGAGAAGACGATGACTCAGCGAAAGTGATTGACTTGGATTGAAGGAGACACCAAGCAAAGTCATTGAATGCCGCCGCGTTTACTTCGCGCCCGTAGATCTATCAAGGAGGCCGAGAGAGAGAGAGGTCTGGGTTTTAAGTAATCGGAACACCGAGCGAGGATGAAAGGCACCCCTTCCCCAAATTGAAAAGAACCGAATCGAAATTACCGAGAGAGAACTCGAGATCGGAGAGAGCTAAGTGAAAAGGGACAGAGAGAGAGTGGTGTTTTAGGTTTCACCGTTCTAGGTCGAGATGAGATCAAGCTTTCTGGGCCGTCAGCCGTCTATCAAGGAGGCCGAAAAGAGAAAGAGAGAGGTCTGGGTTTTATGTAACCGAACACTTTGAGCGATGATGAAAGGCACCCCATCCCCAAATTGAAAATAACCGAATCGAAATTGGCTGAAGAGAACCGAGATCGGAGAAATGAGAGCTAAGTGAAAAGGAGAAAGCGAAATTTGGTGTTTTAGGTTTCAAGCGGTTTCTAGGTCGAGATGAGAGAGCTGACTGATCGAGTGAGAAGAATGAGCGAAAGTGACTTAATTGCGAGGGATATATGTCAAATAGCACAAGTCAAATAACTTGGGAAATTTTAAAACAACCCCCACATTTAGACAACAATTAAATATTGTCTAAATGTCACAACATATTCCAAATAACTAAGGCATACGGCTATTTGAGAGGGAAAAGAATTAATCAACTTTTGGATATCCCTCCAAATTTGAGATAGGAAATCACCACCTTCTACAACTACACAAATGTGTTATCGGAATTCTCACCATTTATCCAAAATTGAGATAGGAAATCACCACCTTCTACAACTACACAAATGTGTTGTCGAATTCTCACCATTTATCCAAATTTGAGATAGGAAATCACCACCTTCTACAACTACACAAATTTGTTGTCCTAATTCTCACCATTTTTCCAAACTAAACCAGTATGGTTTCAGTGTATATTCGAGACAACATAAAAAAATTATATGCGTCACTGAAAAAGCCAGATTTACATAAAACAAAACTTATGTAAATTCCCGATGTGTGTCGTCTCAAGGCCTTTTGGCATAGTGATATGTGTCTTCAAGAGAAGTTTAGTTGTTTAAGGTGAGGGTTATGGTCACATGATTCTTTTGTGAGCTTAGTTTTTGTCTTGTCAGTCTTTGCTTTTGTTGATTTGCTGAAGAAATTGCTAAGAGAATTGAAGTGATCAACGATGGTCTTTCCCTATTGTCTTGTATATTTTTTGAGAGGAAACTACAATTACATGGTATATCTTGTTCAGTATTTTAGCATCTTCAACGCCGAAAGCTTAATTTTTTAATCACATTGGCCCTGATTGCGCCAAGTACTTTATAAGTTGAATGCATGTTGGGTAATTTTAAAATCTTTCTCTGTTAGATCTCAAAGCGAGGGTATAGTACAACTAAATTGTTCCATTATTCCCCGTTATGCAAATAAATAATTAAATATACTTATAAGTCATAAGCACATTGGAAATGCTTAATGCAATTCTTGGAGGCTGCAAGGGCCAGGGACGCCAAGTACAATGAAGTAACAAATTTCTGCAGTTTCATTTCATACACGCGTTATCAAAATTAATAATACACAAGAGAATTGGTTTCTATGAATTGCTTTCAAAGCATTACATGAAAAGAGTATACAGAGGGAGAAATTGAAGGCAGCAAGTGTGAAGGGACTTACAGTTGACAAAAATTAATAGGGAGTCTTACTGCCTCTTTGCTTCCAATATCTTTCTTGAAGTCAATGTTCGCTCAAAATCAAGAACCAAAGCAGGAACCTGCTCATTGCAAAAGAAAAATAAGCTCTTTTTCTTATGAAGATGAGATGATCAAAGATCAATGTAAAAAGAAAACAAAGTAAGACACCACCAGGGGAGTAAATCTAAATATGAATAAGTTGTTCTATTTACATAGGTTCAGATTATGGACATGAAACAACCTATCTTTAGGAACAAGTAACTTATATTAACTCCAACAGGATGGGAGCAGGTGTCATTGTCCATAGAATTGAGAGTCTAAATTTATGATAAGAGTATAAGACCGGTCTTCATTTGCTATATATCTATCATATCACGACACTTTGCATTCTTTCCTCCGTAATTGAACTCACAAGCTAACCACCAACTCCAATCTCGAATTTAAAATTAACCTTTATAGCAAACTATGCCAAAACTGTGACAATTTATATGGAACCAGACCTCAAAGAAAGCAATCACTATTGCACAATCCATATCAAAGAGAAGAAATAAGTTGACAAGTACTACTTCCTATTCACATAAATTGGATTATATATATAGTATTACATGGATGAGCTTACATTTATGTAAAACTAATATGCCTTCATGTTACCTGTGACTCGTGAGACAAGGCTGTGAGACATCAATTATCCACCTTCATATTAAAACCAGCCTCTTATATCCAATTAAATTGTATTGTTTCATTTAGTGCCTTATTCAATCTCCAATGCTAAATAATGCCTCCTACTTAAGAAACGCGTTCTTTCAATGTCAAAAAGAAGAATGATCATTCCATTTTATACCACAAGTCATTTCAGTCCATATACCAAGATTATACTAAGAATATTTCCTGATTAATTACTCATCCTAGCTAGCAAATGCTCCATGCGGAGATGAGAAACAGAATGAGACGACCAACAACATGGACATTCCTACCAAAAGAAGCATAGAATAAAACTCCAAAGTTATAAACAAAATGCTCATGAAACATAAATAATACCTTGATTAAAATTGGATTAACCCTGTTTTAATTTCAAGCTTTCAAGTGCATCATTCAGCTCTGCCAGCAAAACCAACCAGCTCTGGTGCAGTATCTTGTATGGCAAAAATGTTAATTATTCAGCAGCGTGATGAGACAATGTAAAACTAAAATAAATGCATTTTATCTCATTGTTCTTACTTCAATTTCTATTTACATGGAGTTTCATTTCACAAGCCCTTGAGCGTGAGTGTGTAGAATCATGGCATGACGTTAGGAATCGCGCTACAGTAAATACTCCAAAAGAATTAAAGAGGCCAGGAAAACACACACTAGATTCTCGCTTAATTAACATAATCCATCAACAAATAATATGTGCATTGGGGAAATAAGCCATGCCAAACAAAGGAAATTAATCTTTTAATAATCTGTCCATCAACAATAGTCTTTCAATGCTATGCTATACCATATTTACCACAACTGCCTATAGTATACAAACAATTCAAATAGGCTAGGGAAACTCACATTTCAGTAGCATGAGTCTGTCACTAAAGCTCGAGTGTTTAAAGCTCAATTCGAATATAACCTAACAATAATTCGACTTTTCATTTTAATCTACATACATGTAAAGTATATTTACACATATGATTTAAGTTTCTTTTATTAGTTTTATAGAATAACCTGATTTACTATTTTTACCAGCTTTGCATTGCTTTTAATTGCCGGTACATGGAAATTGAAAACTATGAACCAATCCTCTATTGCTTTTGCCAAGTACATAGAAATTGAAAACTATGAACCAATCCTATTGCTGTGTGTTTGTGTCTATCTATATGCTCGGTCCAAGCACGCATTACAGCACCGACTCCAAACACCAAAACAAAACCAATCAATCCGCGATATAGTTTTGAAAATGACGCTTAACTCCAAATACCAAAAAACAAAGATGAGGAATTACCTTGGTTAGTAGAGAATAAAGATTGAGGTCGAGGAATTCGAGGTAAGAGGTCGAGATCAGTTAAATACATTTGAGGTCTTTTTAAGTCTTGAGACGGAGAGAAAAAATAAAGACGTCAAAATCTCACCTCTAGAGAGTGGATTTCTGATAGGGTTTGGTATTTATACCAAACACCCAAAAATCCTACACAATCAAGTATCTAATAAAATCATTCAAAATCACCTGGGCTTTTGAATGGAATCAAATTTGCTCACCACCAATACTTTGGTGGTGATACCACCACTCAATATAAAATTGTCATGTGTTATAAAACATAATTATAGTTAATCATGATGTTTTATTAAATAAATAAATTTTAAGTATTAAATTATTTATGTATGGATTCCACAATATCCAATAATATGGATTGCATGTGAGTAGAGATCAACACACATACAATACCCATATGATGAAGTACCAAAATCATTTTCAGAATTCATGTATTTGGGAGTAGTATTGTATGATACTAAATTGAAGCAGCTCAACCAGCTAGATCAAACCACATCAGTAGTAGATTTTATATTCCTTTTGTTGTACTTGTTCATTTTCATTCACGGGTTTACGCCCCCGGTTGTAATTTTCTAATTATTAGTGAAAAGAGAAGATGGCCAAACCGCTGGGTTCTAGCCATAAAAAATAATAATAAAATATAAAATAAATCGCATTCACATTATCAATATAGAGCACATTTATAATTACACATAGATAAAAACACTAGTTTAGCAATCTACTACAGTAATAGTTAATTACTCGTCCATATTAAATATCACAACTCTATTATAATGTATAATTTTAGAGAGGTCACATTGTAAATAGGTTTATTATAGGTTAGTTTAGTCTATATAAAAGTTTCATTCAAAAATATCATTTTATAAATACAATTAATGTGAGTTCTTTTATTATTAACCAAAAATTTCCACGAAATCTAAACTTTCTTCAAATTTCCTTAAATTTGAAGTAATCAAATTCCAAATCAAAACCGTAAATTTGAATCCTTGAGTCGAATATGCAATCTTACATTAACAACTGAAAATAAACACTAGTTATCTCGAAAGTCTAACTACAAAAGAAAAACTGATATTATTTGACTGATTGATATTGGGCACATATTTAGATTAGGAGTAAATATCAAGTTGAAAGTTCTTAAGCTTTTGACCATAAAACACTTTCAGTCCTCGACCTTCTTTCTTCACATGTTTAGTCTCTTCAGACTTCAAAATTTCAGACCAATAGATCCTTCTTTGAAAAAGTGGCCAGGCGAAATGTCTATTATGCCCTCAGTTCTTTTTTTAATTAATTAATTAATTAATTTCTTTTGAAAAGGAATTTTTTTTCCCTTTCTTTTCTTTTCTGTTTGAAAAAAGAATAAATAAAATAAAGAAAAAAAAGAGAAAGGAATAAATTTATTAAAAAAAAAACTGAGGGCATAATAGACATTTCACAGCAATGACTTTTAGACAAAGAATGACCTATTGGTCTAAATTTTAAATACACTAAACGCATAGTGAAATTAGAAGGTCGTGGACTGAAGTGTTTTATGGTCAAAGCTCAAGGACTAAACAGCATTTAGTCCTTTAGGATTATTTGATAGTAATACTCCGCATAGAGTTTCCTCGCTATAAAAAGAAAGGAAAAAAAACAAGGGTGTTCTATTTCAACCCAGCAAATTTCTTAGTATACCCAAAGCAAATAAAAAATTCTCCTATATTTTCCAACTTTGCCCTCATTATAATACACCCAACAAAGTTTTATATTTCAAGAACGTCCCCTTCGAAGTTTAATTTGATGCTTTGGTGCATACCCAAACAATCGTCATTAGGTTTTGCTATTAATTGTTTGCCGACGACAACCCTTTGAAACAATAGAAACACCTGAGATTGAGGCGGTTCCTATTGGCCTTGAAGTCTTGAAGCTGAAACCACCTAGGGTCTTGAACTTATCTTTTCCTTAAATCCATCAACACTCCATTTGGTGAAATTCTAAGCTGAAGTAAAACAGCCATGTTTCATGTTGGCATGATTTCAAACAGCTTGAGTAAATTTCAATTAGCTTGTTGAGGATTTTTCATTGTTTAGGTTATTTTCTCTAGATGAAAGAATTCCATGTCAAGAGGAAAATACCATTTTGAGATCCGGGATTGATCAAAGCGAGTAATAGTGCCCAATTGCTTGTTAGCAAATCAATTGCAACTATATAAGAAGAAACTCTCCATAAACATCAAGATGCAACGAAGCAAACTAAGTTTCATCAAGAATCCGATTAGGCGTATGATTGCACTTTGCACTAAACTTTCATTGATGAAAATATATATGTCCATCTAGTTTTGGCCAACTGGAACTATTAATCTATATTTATGGGCCAAATGATGGAGCCTCGGAGGGAGAACACAAAGCACATGGTTCTTCGGAAAGAATTGAAGCTCGTGGAAGTGGAATCATGATGATGGAAGTAGGTACTTTGGGTTCTATTAGGGGTAAAGTTGGAAATAAATGATAAACTTTTGTGTCTTTGGGTATGCTTTAAGAAATTTCTTTGGGTTTATTTAGCAAGACCCAAAACAATTACGGATTTTTTGCCCCCCTTCTTTTTGGGCCGTGTTATGGATAACAACGGATGGATTTTGAACTTAAACTGACTTTTGGACCCGTTCAAACACTTGATCAGATATCTCGTCAAAAAGAAAAAACACTTGATCAGAAATCCCATAAAGCTCAAGGACCAAATAGCAAAGCAAAAGGAGGTTTAGGGTTTTCTCTACTAAGAAACGAGTATAAATATATAGAGGCAGGGTTTAGCAGCCGAGCAAAACAGGAACTCCAACACCCTTCAGTTCCTCCATCCCAATCTTCATATACAGTATTGTTCTATTGATTTACTTCTCTTTGGGTTTTATTGATCTTTCAATGGTTTTGGAGTCTTTCTGCGAATGAAAGATTGGAGGTGCCTCTGATTAATCCCAGATAAGCTGAGTTTTCGTGCTTATCTGATTCATAGGAGAGCCCAAAACGACTCTGGAAGTTTCTGCTGATAAATGCCTTATTTTCTTATTTTACGAAGGCGTTTACTAGTAACTCTGCCATACATTGTTTTTAATTCTATTGTCTCCTTCCCTGTTGGGTTTTGTTTTTGCATACTATAATCATAGTCTGGTTTTGTACTGGGATCCATTGGCAAGAGTTACGAATTTTTTTTGTTGGAAATCTGAGTACTTCCCATGAAAGTAGTCTGTGCTTGTTCTTCATGAAAATGGAGAAAAGAAACATGAACAAATGGGTAGCAAAGTTTCAAATTCCTTTGTAATGGGGTAAAGGATAGAGTTTGGGGTAAAGATAATGTTAGATGTTAACAAATGGACTTGCTCAAATAGATCTCAGATCTGACTCTTGCTCAAACTATCTGAATAGAATTGCTCAAACAGATCTGAGTTCTTGGAAAAAACAAACAGAAATATGTTATATTAATCTTGCTCAAAACATATCACTGATTTAATTTAACAAACAGACATCTGATTGATCAATAATTGTTCATCTAAAAATGGCTTTATTAATTGAAATAGACTTTTAATGACCTCCAATAGTAATCACTAAAATTGGAGATGGATGAACAAGCAAAACCAAAAACCTCACAGAATCTCTGTGTTCCTTCTTTTTAATGAACTTTTTATATGGTGCATGATCTCAATAGGTTGCATTTCTGAATTTCTGAATACTAATGACAATAGAGACTTAAAATTACCCAACCCAAATTAAACACATTATCTGAACTGACCCGCTTAGGCAAATTGACCCAACCGTTTAAGCAAATTGACAAGATATCAAATTGTTTGTCAGTTCATGTTGAGTCATTATTTAGTTTCCTCAAATATCATAAAAACAATGGATGTGCAGCTAAAAATAACTCATAAACGGTCATTTGCAACAAAACCAAAACAATTATAATGATCTAGCATTCTACTTACAACTTCTTATACAGTGGCTGTCACAGGATTATTGTTCAACCAAAACACAAACTGCTTATGCATTGCATTGCTCATAATTTTGTTATGTACACAACTACACATCCTATCAAAACATAATGGTGGGCTAGCACAACCTTGATTTACCGGCCTACCGTTCCGTTCCATCAAATCTTCGACGATGCAACAGCGTCTACATGAGGCCCAAGATATTTCTTAATTTTTGTTTCATTTCTGAAAAAAAATGACTAATGCAGTAAAAGTCGACTGGGAAATTTGAAAACGGACTGAGATTCATAACAAGATAAAAACACAAGAACTTAATACTCCACAATGCAATTTGTATTTTTCATATCAAAAACACATGACAAAGGATGTATTTTCATATAGAATGTGGACCTTTCACATGCCAGCATTAACAAGAGCAATATTACTTGAACCAGTTCTACCAAATTTTATAAATGTACTAATGCCCAGATATATGTTGAGAGAAGGGGGCAATAGAAGATGCTTCAAGAGGAGGGGCAATAGAAGATGCTTCAAAAACACCTTAACATAAAGATTGTAGGGATGATGGTGTCCATCTAACTGCATGAACAAAAAGGCCAGGAGCGACATATTTCTTCAACCACTTAATGACATAATATATCTATGACATAGACCTGTCTGCATATTAATATTTTTGCCTAATCAAAATTTCCATTGTCAAAGCTAAGCTCTTAATAAGGCATTACATTTTTCCCCTACAATTGTTCTACATCTACTTGTTGTATAGGTGGACGACTGTGAAGACGAAGAAACCTGTCATCTGCATCACAATCCAAATTTTATATTATCAGAATGGTTAGAAGGTAAACTTTCACCAAATATGTACTGTAAAGAAAAGATCTAAACATAGCCTGCAAATAACCAGTCAATGTGAATTTCCCACCTGGACAACAGAGTGAAATTTAATCTGAAATGGGCCAATGCTAGACACTAGTAACAGGAATCACAGGACCAAGACCTATAGAATAGGCCAATCCTAGACAGTAGTTAAAAGACCAAGACATCTGATTGAAAGTAATCTGAAATAGACCAATGCTAATTGACAAGACTGAGACAGTCTTTGAACCGAGAAGGTGGGCAACAATACCAAGAGTTCAAAATTAGAAGACATTACGCTTCAACTGCAAAGGATCCAGCCGAACCAGATCCCATCTTAAGATATGCATATTATGATATTATGTAATAGCCGATCAGTCTCAGAAAGCAGGAGTTACCATAGTAAATGTTGCTCCATAATAAGGATAAGCTGCTGGTATAAATCTTTCATATTACGCTGTGTCTGAATGGTCGAACAGGAATCTGCAATTCAACATCCAGGGAAATCATTCAGCCGGGATAAATGACAATACACCAGCTAGAAAAAGATAACAGACCAATGCAAGATAAAAATTAATATCATGATTGGCAAGAGTAAATGCGTTGTGTGCAGTTCAGGAATATAATTCTTTCTGTGCACTACAAGCCTACACCCACAAAACATCTTGCTTTGCAGACTTAACTTGTCTTTTTCTCTCATGTTTCAAGTACCTATCTTTAAGTCTGATAAAATTTGCATTAAACTCTAACTTACAAGAACTCCAGTGATTGGAATCTTTTAATTTGAGTTGATGGTTAATTACAAAGCTTCAAACTACAGATGTGTCCATTTACTTCAGAAGCCATGAAGATAGCATCCAGTTAGGCGGCAAAATTAGATAGAAGTGGCATCGACTATGTTAAATAGTACCATCTTCTCTTATATTAAGAAGGAACGTTTCTTACCTGCTTTTGATAGAGCTACGCTTTGTATACCCAAGCCTATGATACTCAACCTTGAATTGGAAAACCCCATAAACATCTGGGACCTTGAATGCTGTAAAATAATTACCCTGCAATGCAAAATTGATTGTAAGAAAAGGGTGTTTACAGAAAATGGTGTTTACAGAAAGGTTGTAGTTAAATGACATGCATTACCTTCTTATCAGTTGATAAGGTTTTCAGAACATAGGGGCTCATCATATAAAACTGCACTTGGACATCATCAGCAACATATGGTTCCCAACTTTTTCCATGCCATTCATAAATCTCAATCTAATATTCCTTCAATTGTGATTCCAGTGTCAGATACCAAAAGTATACTTTTTTCCCCTCTTCGTGGAGTTTAACTAACACAGTAAAAAATTACCACATCATCATCGTTGATCCTGTAGATAGCTGGTTCATCTGCTTCCCCAACTTTGTGGTGTCTTACATTCACAGCCTACAGATCAAAACAAGTTTTAATAAGGGAAGCACTTCAACAGTCCCAAAGGAAACTTATAAAGAACCAAAATGAGCTATAAGATGATTTATCCTCCAATCATCAGGCACCCTGTATTACCTCTTTCTTTTTCTCCTTGTATTTTTGTTTTCTTTTACTTCATTGTTTAAGTCTCAATGAACAAATCTATAATATCATAATTACAATACAAGTTTTCCTCACCTTCAGATGACCTCTTTAATTGGAAAACCCACTTGCTAAGTTCAGTCAGAAACTGCTCATTAGCTGATTTCTCATGTCTGTTATCACACAGGAAATCTCTTGTTAATTTATTATTCAAACAGAATACTCTTTTGCAGTTAAAAAGAGATAAGCAATATACACAATCATGTAAGCATAAGTTATTCATAAAAGTAGTCAGTTTGTAGGAAAGGAAAACATCTTATGGCGCATGCACTGGTTGTTAGCTCGTGATCCCATTCTCTTAGTAGACATATGTCTAGTTATTTCTGAAATATTCTAGCAGCTTCCACATGAATCATAATTCATCATTAAGTTAAAAAGGCATTCCTACTTCAAATAGGTGGTCACAGACTTGTAATGTACAACAGTTTATCAATTCACAACCTGTAGATGCTGAATTATCACTATAACCACTATATCCATTATTATATTTGTGAGGGAGGATTTGAACTTGGGATATCCTTTTCAGAGATGTGCCACCAACTATGACTACATCCCAACCACTTGACCATAGCTCATATAGCTGAGTCAACTGCCAATAGGCAAAGCTTTCCACTAATAAGAACATTTTTACTTTCATAGTGTTGCAATTAGAAACGGATGTCCTAATATCATTGTGACACTTATGACAAAAGAAATCTATTTAGAATATCACTCACTTATCTGGGCTCCCAGCCTTCTGCACCTTAGATCTAAAAATCTGAAAAAGAGAAATTAATCTTTGTTAGAGAAAAGCGATCACAAAATAAGAAAACCTCATTTAGATGGAAACCGTCACATACCGTCGCTGAACATACTTAATGACCCGGAGATCAAAACCCGAGCATTGTTTCTTGCCTACATGGGAGAGAGAGAGAGAGAGACCAAGAAAAATCTGTTACAAGAAATCCAATGTATAAAATAATTGCACTCATACTGATGTAGCAAACAATGTACAATCAAAAGCACTCAACCTCATCCATTTAATGAGTTGGATGAACTCATGTGAAGATATTCCCGAAGTATTCATTTAGTTAGTAATATGTATTAATAAATACATGTGGAAAAGTACTCCTATGCTTCTTCCAGAGAGAAAGGAGAGGGGGGGGAAGGGGGGGTAGGGAGGAGGGAGAGGGAGGGAGAGAGAATTGATGTTGACCAATAATATATAATGCAGTAAATAGAACTCTATCATCAATATCATTTCCTCTTCAAGGATGCATCATATAAAGCACAAATCAATGAGGGGTGGAGCCTGTGGCAGGACAGAGTCAACATACCTGCACAACTGATACTAATGATATAGAAGATCCAGTGAGCGATGGAGGACTAGACAGCTTGCTGTTGGGATTAGCTGAATATGCTGAAAGGTGAAGCTGAGAGAACTTTCAAAACCTTCAACAAAGCATGTAAGCAATCAGAGTTGAAGAACTTCATTAGCACAAAGGTTAATTCCCTTAGTTGTTGAAAAATCTTACCAAGCTATTTTCTGAATTTATTGTATGGCCAATCCCCTTTGAAAAGTACAGGAGCCTGTGACAGAAATACCAAGGAAAATTATATCAGAGACAGAGGCATTATAGTTGGAATTAACTAGTACAATGCATAGAAATTTGTCTTGCCCCATCTACTGTTGCAATTGTTCAAAAATTTTGCTAAAGGTACTGTTGGGTACTCAGACATAAAATGCTGGATGGCTTCATAAAAATGTTATGACATAAAGGTGGCCAGCTTAGTACCTACTTAACTTCATTAAATATCTTATCTTGGGTCAACTAACTTACTAAAGCTCCTCTTTCTTTCTTTTTGGTGAAATCAACTCAATCAAGAATGAAAGATAAAAATTAAGAACAAAGTTACCATACTGTCACAGTTAAGTACTAATTTTTCCATTTAATTTTTTTTAAGGTAAAGAAACAAAAAGGAAATTATCCTTTTGGAAGAAAATGAATATGTAAAATTCCAAACAATTCATACAGGAACTTGAGTAAGAAAAAGACATGC
This sequence comes from Dioscorea zingiberensis, assembly GCA_026586065.1. Lineage (NCBI taxonomy): Eukaryota > Viridiplantae > Streptophyta > Magnoliopsida > Dioscoreales > Dioscoreaceae > Dioscorea > Dioscorea zingiberensis. The sequence goes on from JAGGNH010000131.1 coordinate 53,117, forward strand.
AAAATTAACATAATTAAATTGGCCAACTAATGGTGACGCGTTGTCAAGAATAGAGCTTGCCTCAATTTTCTTGCTTCCCAAAATTACATCAGGCGAAATGAAATCATAAATTTGCAATCAGTGTATGATCTCCTCACTGTCTGATACTGCGTGAGTCGTGGTGATCTATAACCATAGCTGAAGGGTCCTGCAGCCATTACATATAATTTAGTCAAACATATAGAATCATTAATGAAGCTAAAAATGCTAGATGAAAAGGTAAGCAAATAGAAACATGTATGTGTTCAAGGTAAGGATATTAATACTGATTGCCACTGAACCTTGAAGAATATGAAATCAAATAAGAGTAGAATATAGCCAGAACGACTGCAACAGTGGCATCCAAATTCATACGATGAATTCTTACTTGAGGACAGAACTTGCTAGCATAAAAGTTACTTTTCTTTTTGTTTTACAAAATTCAATTCTTTTTATCTCTTTGTTCACCCTTTGCATTTGTACATACATATTATTCAACCTCAATGTCATATCATAAGTGCAACAACGGTGCACAAGAATCGGGTTTAATGAAAGCCAGTAATTGCCAATACGCTCTTATTAAATGACAATATTCTTGCTGTCACTAAGGAACAGCTCCAAATATAACTATGGAAACATCAGAAGTTACTTGCAAAAGAACTCAAATTTCAATACGTTATTGACAACACATAATAACATTGCTCCAGTTGTTATTGTACTCTTATAACTTCACACAAACCTTTGGTACTGGATTTTGGATTAAAGTTGGAGTGTTGTCACAAAGACATTAGTGAAAATATTGACGCAGACGCATTTTCAAATAATACTCAACTGTGGACATCATTGCAAATAACTGATGCTTCAACAGAAGTACATATTATGAATACTGAACTTAGAGGAAAATCAAACCGAAACAGTAAGAAACTTTACACCAACCTCATCGAAATCAACTCCGCACTCGACAGAGATTTGTCGGATCAAATCAGATGCATTAGTATCAGCAGCAATAATCAAATCATGACCGGTATCCACAAAATCCAGTATAGCAGCCAGATCAATGGATCCTCCAAAACCTATATCACATGATCCACAAAATCAGAACTAATCAAATCCTTTCAAAATTCCCAAACGCTCGCAAAATCAAATATGACAAAATGTAAGCAATTCTGAAGCAAAACAACTTTAATTGTTAAACCTTCAACATTATAGCCCAGTCAGAAAACCAAAAACCCTAGGTCAATCGATCAACATTATCATCTTCTGCAATCTTCTCAGAAACCAAATCATAGGAACAGAGAGACTTACGGTCAACAGTCGGAGAGAAGAGGATCAAGGCGTCATAGGTGTACTGGCCGTATCTCTGTAACCCGATCTTGGGGTCGTCGGCGAGCTTGAAATCGAGGTCGAAGCCTCGAGATTGGAGGGTCTTGAAGAAGAGCGAGTGCGAGGATTTGATGGCGAGGTCGTCGAGCAAGACGAGGACTCGGCGATCGGTGGGGTGGTCCGGCGAGAAGGAGTGGGCGAGGAATGGGAGAGTTAGGGGTTAGGAAGGCGAGAAGGAGCTTCAACATGGTGAACAAGTGAAGCTTAGACGAAGACTGGTGCTGCGACTCTCAGATCGATAGAACTAGTAAAGTGAAACAAGTGAGAACTGTGTACTCTCTCTCGGAAGGGTTGACTGACTTTTCATATTTACCCTCCGTGGCTAAATTACGCTTTACTATCCTTGGTTGCAGTCATTTTTATTTTTACTTGTATGGCAATAAAATTACAATGGTTGGTAGATCCATGAATCATGAGTCTATATATAGTTTTTAGTTTTTTTTAAGCTTTTGAGTGTGTAAATATGTATCTTCTGAGCGGGTTGAAGTTAGTTAGGGGATGTTTTGTTTTTTATGTAAGTGTATTACATTAAGTGTAATTTTTGCACTTAATATATTTTTGTATTCTTCTCAGGTTTTAAAAGGCTTACTACGTGAGGTTATGCGCTTTGCTCAAGTCTTAAGCCTTAAAAGTCTTGTGGCTCTTTTTGAGGCGCTTGAGGCATATGCTTTTCTACACATTATCTTTTAGGGTTAGGATTTATCTTCTAAAAGAATTAGTGTCCTACGCTGATTATTCCTCTTGAGATAAAAGTTTTACAAGGATGTCGGGATACCTACTTTGAAGCATGAAGCATATAAACATATATATGGTGCAGCTATTGCCACCCAACCAACTACTTTGTTCATCCTACATATTTTTTTAGTTCAAAGTAAATTTGATTCACCCATTTATAGTACCCAAAATACCCTTTTCCATTATATAATTCAATTTGAATTTTTGGGACTTTTGCCCTCTCCTTCTTTCTCACTTAGAGAGAGAAGTCGATTTGGATACCTTGCCGACTCCGGTGACTAGTGGCCGGCCGCGGAATCCGGCGATCGGTGACCGGAATCCGCAGTCGGTCCCTAATAATACATAATAACCATATTATTGCCCCAAGAATCATATTATTGCCCCCAATAATCATATTATTGCCTCCCAAAAATCATATTATTGCCTCCAATAATCATATTATTGCCGGCCCCGATTGAATTGTATGAACTCCCAAAACCAAAATGAATACACTACAGGCACAATTGATCAATTTATAATCATATTATTGACTCTCAATAGTCATATTATTGCCTCCCAATAATCATATTATTGCCTCCCCAATAATCATATTATTGCTCTCCCCAATAATCATATTATTCCCTTCCAATAATCATATTATTGACTCCTAATAATCATATTATTGCCTCCAATAATCATATTATTGCCGTCCAGTGAATTGTATGGAACTCCCAAAACCAAAATGAATACACTACGGGCACAATTGATCAATTTATAATCATATTATTGCCTCCCAATAATCATATTATTACCTTCCAATAATCATATTATTGTCTCCTAATAATCATATTATTGCCCCAATAATCATATTATTACCTTCCAATAATCATATTATTGCCCTCAAGTGAACCAAAATGAATACATTACAAAATACCATCTCCACCTGACCATCTCCATCGCTCATCATCATCTTCTACTTTGGTCAACTTCAGTTCAATTCCATCCACATCATCTTCTACCCGAGTACCCGGTTAGCCTCAAAACCTTTGAATTAGATTTGAAAACAATCAAAACCCTATTTGGTTATTTACCAAACAACATTTTTCTCAAATGGGTCACTAAAAACTCCTTCTCCGTGGAGCTCAAGCCTGGTCCTGAGCGCGAAAAGAACTGCCGGCCACCTAGTTTGATTGAACGAGGCGGAGCCGAAGCGCATCGGAGGTGCATGATCCCGAGGGTGGTCGAGCGGCGTCGTAGGCCTGGATCGAATCGGATCCCGGACTAATTCACCCATTTAGTTTATGCGCTTTTTGAGTGTGTAAGTATGTATCTTCTGAGCGGGTTGCTTGAAGTTAGTTAGGGGATGTTTTGTTTTTATGTCGTGTATTACATCAAGTGTAATTTTTGCACTTAATATATTTTTGTATTCTTCTCAGTATTTTAAAAGGCTTACTCACGTGAGGTGATGTGTTTTGCTCAAGTCTTAAGCCTTAAAAGTCTTGTGGCTCTTTTGAGGCGTGGAGGCATATGCTTTTTCACACATTATCTTTTAGGGTTAGGATTTATCTTCTAAAAGAATTAGTGTCCTAAGTTGATTCTTCCTCTTGAGATAAAGTTTTACAAGGATGTTGGTACCTACTTTGAAGCATGAAGCATATAAAACATATAGGGTGCGGCTATTGCCACCCAACCAACTACTTTTGTTCATCCTACGTATTTTTTAGTTTCAAATTTACTTTGTTCACCCATTTTATAGTACCCAAAATACCCTTTTCCATTATATAATTCAACTTGAATTTTTATCTATTTGGTTTCCTCTATATCTCTCTCAGCTTTTTTAGAATGCAAGAAATTCTCATAATATTTTTTAGTTTCAAATTTACTTTTGTTCACCCATTTTATAGTACCCAAAATACCCTTTTCCATTATATAATCTCAAGCTGGAATTTTTTGATCTATTTTGGTTTCCTCTATATCTCTCTCAGTTTTTTTAGAATGCAGAAATCCTCATAATCGAGGTTAAAGGATCGACCTCCTCGGGGAGCTCAGCCAAAACCCATTATACAAGAAGCAAAAGGCGAGGGCCTTCCACTTTCGATCTTAGGATATATGTTCTTCAAGAAATCAATATTCAAGTCCACCCGCTTCTCCACTACCTTCTTTGCTTCAATATGTAGAGGGAAGGCAAAGGGTCACACCTTTTAATGTTGCATGATAGTGTGTTGTGAGTAAGAAACCTCATCTCTCTTTTTCTCTAGTCTCTGAGAGAGTAGTAGCAGTCATGCATGCTGTTGTTTCCCTTCGCTTAAGAACCAGCCCTTCTCCAGAGGCGGGGACTCACGATACCCACAAGCAAGAGAGTGAGCATTAGCAACGCAAATAAGTGATGTGATGACAATTGACCCCTTTGTGGTCCTCACGCTTTTCCTTTTCAGGTTGGGTTTTGGGTTTGGTCCCCCAAACTATTTTGTATTTCTTATTCTGATTTAATAAATTAAGGGGATGGGGGTGGGTTCCCGTGAGTGTGGCAGTACCCTTCTCCTTAGGGATTGAGGGTGGGACTTGCTCCTTACATTGTCTGCCTCCCAGGAACTAATATACGCCCTAATCCCTTATTTAAAAAAAACCACAATATTAATGACATTTTATTCACGAAAAGTATAAGTGCATAGTAAGGTTAAAATCCCAACTAAAAGAATAAGAATGAACTCTAAATTTCAACAAAAATTTCAATCGTTTCCAATTGATATCAAGATGTACAATGTTTGCAAATGTATCTCTGGTGGCTTAGCGTCTTCCATATTCTTGAGCTTCTTGAATTGATCAATCGTTGTTCACAAATCACGGTACAACTATCCATTATTAATTTGGTACATGTGTCATAGAGGAGTAACTGGATGAATTGGAACAGATTGAGATCTCAAATTTACCAACATGCACAAACAATAATGTATGTTAGTTATGAATTAACAAAATGACCATGACATATCAAATATGATATTTTACCTTAACAAAATGGCCGGCCAACATATCCAATTGCAAACTCACCACTCTCCCAATCACCACGATATGCATTTCAACATTCATTCCTATTATACAAATGAAGAAAGATAATGCACATGGTGGACGATAAATGGATTATTGTCACACCATAACATGTGGCAATAATATGTCCCATATCAACATCGTCATCCAAAAATTTTTCAAGTACAAAACCCATCAACAAAATAGTCAAGGCAATTCTCTAGTTCACAAAACCGCTTCAACCCCAAAATGTGGTTTTCTATAGAAAGTGTGGCTGCCTCTAAGCTCATCTAATAAATGTTTACGCATTACCGTCCACTCAAACCATCATGACCAAACCCGTTGAGATAGCAGCGACTCTATATCCACAATTTTCCATCCATATCTACATCAGTTTGGTTTGCAATGTATTGTTGATATTTGCATGTCAATCACTCAATCTAGGTGGTATCGCAGAGTAAGTGTTGTTTGACACCTGAATAATAAAAATTCACTTATTTAGTAGGCAAAGTGACATAAACTACATATAAGATTAGGTTAGTAAGTGCATACCTTTCGCTTTGAACTTTAAACTCTTTTTATTTTGCCTTTTTATTGATACTTACGACTCTTTTGGTCTCTTGCTTCTCACCTGATTCTTTGGAAGCTTCTTCAATTTCTTTTCTTTGAGGTCTGAACCAATCTGTAGGATCCGATAAATGAATATCATGGCCTGAAAATGCATTCATATACTCAAAGGCAGTAAGGTAAACAACGAAAGTGGAAGTATCTTCTTTACTTGATGCCCTCGATTATTGGTTTTCACTTGTGGCTCTCTCGAAAGTGATGTATAACTTCGGATTCATGATCTTTTTAACTTCACACTACAAAAACAAGGTTTATTTGCGGCGTTAGAAAAATGTCGTAAAAAGTAAAAAAGTGTCGTAAAAGATATTTGCGGCGGACATTACGCGACGGGAAAGAAAAGCGTCGTTAAAAACGCTGCCGCAATTACTTAGGTTCTTTTTAGCGACACGTAGATACCGGCTGCCAAAGACTATTTATGCGGCGGAGTTGCGACGCTGGCTTTAAGGCGTCGTTAAAAAGTGTGTCAATTTATTAATATTTTGCGACACTTTTTGCCACGCGATTACTAAATACGCTAAAATATCTTTTGGCGACGCCTTGCGTCACTGCCCGTCAAGTTAAAAGTCTAAATATTTTGGCGCACAATTTTTGTGACGAGTACATTATGTCGTGCATTTAGGTTGGATGATATTTTTTCGCGGCGCTCTTGACTATAATTTTACCGCCGCAAGAAGTTTGTGTCAAATATTTTATAAATGATTTATAATAGATTTTTTATGAATTTTAATTGATTGTTTACAACCAAAATAAACCTTCAATTTCACTGCAGCTCAATTAGTGTGAAAGAGTAAATATATATAATAATTGTATAACAAATATCTAGTCATACAAAGTCAAATACTGTGCGAATACAATAGTTAGTAATGCATTATGTAGTTGAAATACCAAATAAAATGATAGAGTTTAGAGTAGCATGCTAATTGTAACATTTAGATTAGCATCTTGTACTTTTCACCATAATAACCTAGATATTTCTCCAACCTGAAAATAAAAAAAGAAGAGAACTCATCAATAAACTCAATGAAATAATCATATTATTTTTGTTGTAGCGATGTATTCGGAAAAAAAAAAAAAACCTTTACGGTTCATCATGAATTTGTGTTTGTAGACGAGGCTAATTCTGCTGGTCTGCTGCCCTTCCAAATCTAATTGATGATGGCCATGTATAAATGCACTTTAATTGCTGTGGACATGAGGAATCATATATGTATTTATGAGATGAAATACTTTAAACTTAAGTAAAAGACAAAAAATAACAAAAAGCTATACACTAGGTATCCCCAAGAAGATATAAACAAATACTTGTAATAATAAAAACACAACAAAGATGTTATACCTGTTCACTTGTACTGCCACTTTGGTTTACTTGGATACCAACATGTGCCATCAAAAGATTGAGAGCGATTCGACACATCTTCAATTACTTACTTTAATTTCATGTCTCCCAATTGAGATTCATGGCTTTCTTTTGAGATCATCTAGCTTTGTTTGGTATTTCTTTTTCCATTTCCTCAATTGTCTTCTTTTCAATAGTCTCGTAAGTTTTTGAGTTACCAAACACTTGAGATGGAGTTACACCTGTTATTCCATACATGCGAACACGCCCATGTGTATCTTCTCCCATCAGCGTAGTAAATACCTCTTCACGAAAAGTATCATTTTGTTCATCTTACGGCATGTCCCTCAAATATTCATTGAATTGACTCTGTAAAATATATTATATAATTTGATTAAATACTATAATCAACGAGATCAAAGCTTAATTAAAAACAACACAACAAAGCGACCAACAAAACAACCAAGCCAAAACACAGTTCCTAGACACTGGTAATACTATGCATGATATAATTATGAAAATTAAACATATTTTACTCACAATGACGGCAGTAGCCTCCTCATCATGTACTTCAATTGGGTGACCATCATCATTCCTTGTTTTCATAGCTCTTGTTTTGACAAACATGCTCACACGATCTGTTTTCTCTCCATTCTCCATCATCTTAGCAACAAAAAGAAATTTATTCATCAAATGTGTAACAGAGAAAGCTAACATCTTGATTCACAAGTGAGACAAATAAGTAAAAAGAAGCAATAACGTTTCTTACTTGCACATTACTATATGGAAGAGAAATTAAACAAATTCAAATATTGCGAATGATAGCGTATGTTGATCATATATTTGCCATTATTGAAATGCTATACATACCTCTTTTAGTAGTCTAGCAAAAGCGATTTTCGACCCGTCCTATATGAGGGACACCTCCTCCTTGTGCACGGCTAGATTTATTGGTCTCACACATTTCCTACAAAAACAATGATACACCATAAACTTAACTCTTGTATTTCCTAATCTTCAATAATACTAAATCATTTCAGTTGATCACTTTACTTGTACATGCGGAAGACCCCAATACTTTACTAATATTTTCCATTGGTCTGCAACAACCTCGATTAGGAGTGAATGCTAATCGCTGCTCATCAATTTCATATTTATCATACCATTGTGTCTTGACTCGACACTTCCAATCCCTCCATCTACTACCAACAACCTTTAAGCAATGATGTTTATATTCATCCGAACATCCGTGTTATCCTAATAAAAATTATGTATTAATCATGAATCAAAATAAAAATATAAAAATGATTTCAAAACAGTTATTAGGAGTTTCTTTGTACCTTGACATCTTTCCAAATGTCATCCAAAACATCATCCGCATGGCAGTCCATGAAGTAAAGGTTAGAGGAACCTTCTGTCCATCTCGGGCCAAGATTCCAAGTTGTGAACTAAACCCCTTCGCATTTTCAACGATAGGCATCCAATTAGCATCAAATTCAATATGCGCCTTATTTTTCCAGCTTCCCCATTCGGGCATACCACAAGCAGCACCCCTACCTTTCTTAGCTCTTTTCATTAATTTGACCTGATCCATAATTATAGGAAACAAACACATTAATTTAGGAAGTTCAATCATGACATCTAAAGCATTCTAGTAACAATCTGGATATATAAAACCAAAATCAGCACAACCAAGAAGTTCACATGTGAATATTGAATATTTAGTCAATGCCATAGAGATCAGTACAAAGTACAAGATTCTATACTTATTAGAATGGAATCATGGATTAGTAGGGTATAAGCATTATAAGTGAAAAGAATCCAAGGTGAGGGCAAATGTAATTCAATGAAGCAAATAGAAAAATATAGTCCAAAACACCAAAGCTGTGGTGTAATCAGCAAAATATTTCATAGCTAGTTCTAATGTAAAGAAAAAAAGAAAAACACATAAAATAAAAAATAAAAAAAAGAGTTGAAGCAACCTGACTTCGTGTAATTGGGTTATAACAGGCTCCTCTTAGACTAGCTTCAGAGACACATGATGCCTGATGTGTGTCTCGATTGAGTAGTTGTAGGTGTCACCAATTGAGCTTCTTGTTGATTTCTCGAGATGTATTGGGTCGAGGCCGTTTATATTGACTCAGAAGCGCATACACGCTTAGCTGATCGTGCTTGCAATCGACCCTTTCTTGGCCTCACAGAGAAGGTGGAATCAACTCCTCCATAGACATACCTTTTTGTTCTCTTTAGGCCTATAGTTCTCTTTAGGCGCCATAAATCTGCAAATGAAACATTATATACCACAAAAATTGAAGTACATTGTATTTTATCAAATTAATCCATGAGCAAACGAACAAATTGATGTAAAAACAAATAAATACTTAGAAAAATTATAGTTTAAAATTGATTTGTCATAAATAGTTGACTTCCAATTACTTTAAGAACTTTTCTCCAAATTAAAACTATATTGTTACCATATTATAAAAATAAAAAAAGAAGAAAGAAACTAAGACTGAAATAATGGTTCATAATAAACATTGGTAAATTTCATTCTTCCATTTCAACTTCAAAGTCATTGTCATTTTGTATCCACTTCATTTCCATCCACTCCTTCCCTCACCCAATTAACCTCCTCATCATTCTCATATATAGTTTCATCCAATTGTTGACGGGCATACAACTCAACTTGAGGCACTACCGCTTGGATGGACGAGAAGAATCCTTTGAGTACATATCAAACAAATCTCTAACTGTCATGTGAAGAACAACATGCCAATTGGGATCCGACGGGTCTTGCACATAACAAACCTGCCTTGCACCTGTTCTGCCAAAATAAAAGGCTCATCTTCTATTACATTGTCTTTGTATAATAAATGATTAAAAATTCACCAAAGTGTGAATTTAAACTCATCTTTTTTAGGCCCATTCGATTATTAATCCAATCACCCTTTTAAATAAGACAAACTTTAAGTGATTGGTATAGCGGATTTGAATCACACTCGATTAATACCCCATAGAACCTTTCCTCAATCGGTTGACGCATTGTTGTCTCCTCAGAGTGGCATCCATCATAATACCAGAATTTTGAGTGGATTTTTTTATCTCTACTTTTGGTACGTAAAACCGAAAAGCCATTGATAAAATATCCCTTAAACCTCAAACCATCTTCATGAGGGCCTCTAGCCAAAGCAATTATTTATTGAAAATACCCTGCCATTACGAATTCCGCTCACATGACCTATCACGTAGAATCATTGATATAGTAATCTAAGTATATGTACAATCATAATTTAGTTTAACTTGTATGATAGATATAGTAAAAGTAATAAAAATAACTAGCTGTACTTACATAATTTTAAACCATTTGTGAAATGTTCCACCGTGAAGTGTTTTGGATATAATGATTATTTCTATTAGGCCACCGATCAGCAAGTAATTGAAGATGTTGGCTAAATAGAATGAGAAGTCTAATTGATTCAAATATACTAAAAGATTTATTTGTAAAATCAAGACTTACTTTGTAAAACCAAGACTTACTTTCAAATGGTGTCACTGCATACTGTGATTCATTAACACATACTTATGTGCTTGTGCCCTAGAAACATCATCAAGGTGTGTATTTTAACCTCCTTTACCCAAACGACGCACCAAAATCAAGTGTACACCTCACCATCATAATTTCGGATCAGGCCTATTAGACTTTGTTTCCACTTCATCCAAGTATCTCGAAAGCAAAATGTCATGCATTCTTCCATCAAGTATCCTTTAGCAATTGAGGCCTCGGATGTGCACGCGATTACGACATATTCTTTAATGTAAATAAAACCTAAAAAAGTAATTTGTATCATATACCAGCAAGCTATAATTAATATTATATAAGCTTACACATATTGAAAAGGTATATTTACATACCTCCTCGATGGGATACATCCACCTAAATTGTACAGGCCCCGCAATCAACGCTTCTTCAGCTAAGTGGATAGGCAAGTGTTCCATAATATCAAAAGAATGACATTGGAAAGATCTTCTCAAGATGACAAAGTGTAAGGGCAATTCTTTCTTGAATATCTTTCAAGTCGATAGTTTGTTTACTTTTGAGCATAGTTGCCTCAAAAAAATTAGCCAACTCCAATCAATGCTTCAAACAACATTCTTGGGGAGTGCTCTTCTCGCTGCTATTGGAAGTAATTGTTGCATCAATATATGGTTATCATGACTCTTAAGACCCGAGATAGTACGCTGCTCTTTTAAGCGACACGCCGAGATATGTTAGATGCATAAACCATCCTCAAAGTTTTACTCTCTCTTTAAAACCCGTGAGAAAGATATCCTTATTGTCCTTATTCATAGCAAAACATGCAGGACATAAATATGCTTTTATTAGGAACCCCGCTACTGAGGATGTAAAGGCTGCCTAATTCCCCATTCTTCTAAATCACGCGAGACTTCAAATTATCCTTACTTCTTCCCGAACTCCCAAAGCAATGTCCAGAGTATATTATCCAAACAATTTTTCTCAATGTGCATAACATCAAGATTATGATTTAATTAAATTATGCTCCCAATATGGTAGCTCAAAAAAATACTCTTTTTTTTTTCCAAATGTGTTCATGCTGACCAGATTTTTCTCAAGTTCTTCTTTTTTTCTCTTCAAGATCTTTCTTCTTATATACTGTGTGAGTACATTCTGTACGCAATTGTCTTTTCACCTCAGTTCCAGAACATCGATTTGGTGCTCGATCCCATTCTTGTTCTTGCCATCAAAAGACACTTTATCTTTTTCAAATTTATGATTCCTTGGTAAGAATCTACGGTGACACATATAACAATACTTCCTTCCATGTTTCAAACCAACTAGATTTAGTGTTCTTATTGCAACAAGGACATGCTTTTGCACCCTTAGTGCTCCAACCTGATAAATTTGCATAGGCCGGAAAGTCGCTAATTGTCCATAACAACATCGCGACGCAAGTTGAACATCTGATTAGTCGAGGCATCATAAGTAAGAACTCCTTCATGCCATAATTCTTTTAGCTCTTCAATCAAAGGTTGTAGAAATACATCAATCTTATTTCCAGGTCCTTTTGGGGCCATCAATGAGCGCTGACAAAATGAAAAATGGTTGCTTCATGCACATCCAAGGTGGCAAGTTATAAGGTATTAGAACAACAGGCCATGTCTTTGCCGTGAGCTATGGACATCGCTCTGAATGGGTTGAACCCATCACCGCTAACCCAAGTCTAACATTGCGACTATCATTAGAAAAATCTGGAAACTTTTCATCAAGTGTTTTCCACACAAGATCAAGCCACCGGATGCCTTAGCACGCCATCTTTAGTGCGGTCCCTCTGCATGCCATTTCATATAGGAAGCAAATTTTAGAAGACATAAACAATCTCAGAACGTGGTTTCAAAGGAAAGTATCTCACTTGTTTAGCAGGTGAACTTTTTACCCACACCTCGCTGGTCATTAGAATCATCCCCTAACTCTTTTATATCGAGATTCCCCACATATTGTACACATTTTTAAGTTTCTCATCCTCATTTCAATAACATACAATTATTAGGACATGCATCCCAAGTTTTGTATGTGAAGCCCAAGTCACAGCTAGCTTTTGAGCCTTATAAAAGAATCGCGTAAGCTTACTCCATCGAGGATAAGAAGATTTTAAAAGATCCAAGAGTAAATCAAAAAGACTTGTTTGTCCATCCACTAAGAACTTTCAAGTGTAACAATCGAACAATGAATGACAATTTCAGTAAATTGTTCAAGAAACTGTGATATAAAGGACACTCTCGTGCATCTTGGAGCAATTTAAGAAATTTTGCAGATTCGCCATTTGGTCCCTCAACATTTTCACTTTCTATAGGACAATCATCACCTAAAACCAGAATTGGCGGTGGGAGCCCCAATTGCCTCATTAATCATGCCAAACATATCATCATTGATGGCCACATTAGAGTTAACCCCAAAGCATCTTTGGTATACAAATGCAGCCTAGATTCACCATGTTTATCCCATATTCTATATTTTTCCCAAAATCCATCTACCTTTTATATCCTCGCTCGCTTCCTCCCTAGTCTTAAAATAGCGACATTGCGACGCATAGCTTACAAGGACAATAAATCCTTGTCTTATCGACATGCTATTGGCACGCTAGAATCCAAAAAATCTATCAACTCCATCTTCATATCTATGCCAGTCCGCTTTGTTGTACATCAATCCAACTCTTATCCATGCTTACTTTCCTACTTGCTATAAAAAAAAAAACATATATATATGTATATAATAAGAACACGCATACACACACACACACACATAATAATACTCAAAATGCGCTACAAGACACACATATACATATATATATATATATATGAAAAACTATTTACCAAACCAGGTAGATAAGTTGTTTTATCTATTGTAATCAATAAGGCCAACCATTTTAATACTCATTTATATATATATACACGCATTAAGCACAAAACATATAGAGATATAAGTAATAATTTACTGCACAAAGCCATAACAAAATTCTTATGAGGAGGGATTTAGTTATAAGTTTGATTTAATATTCTTCCGGATTCTTTTTATATTCATTCTACTTTTTCATGTTTGCTTTCTTCAATCAAACATTATTACTGTAGGAACTAAATTATGTTTATATTGCATCGCCGTAGTTTAGGAAACTTCAATTTTGTGTAGAAATTTTTCATTAACAAATTTATTATTCATTTAAGCTTAGAAAAATGAAGGCAGACATAAAAGGAAGCACAGACAAACAGAACATAAAAATAGAAAAGATACTTACGGGTTTCTCCCAAGAGAATGTGCTACAGCTTTCTTGGTGGTCTTGCAAATGTTCCAAGTACACTACGATCGTGAGATAGATAATTGCATTAGTATATGCAGTGTAAAAATAACAAACAAATACAATGTGCTGCATCAAAATAAACTGCAGGAATATGTAGGAACAACCAGTATGGACCAAATCCAAACTACCTAATTATTTGGAAGTCTTATCATGCTTTATTGTAGTATAGTACTCAGGCTTTGCTTAGTTAAAATAAGGAAGCAAAACAAAAAAAAAGAGCAATTTGAAAAGAAATGATATAAAAATAGAAAAAAACAAAAAAAGACCATAGAAACAAAGTCCATGTTATATATATATATATATATATATATATATATATATATATATATATATATATATATATTTTGACCTGCAAATCTGTAGGCCAAAAACAAATGGTAGCACCATGTTTGGAAATGGCAGTAAAGGCAATCACCACAAACAAAAGCATTATTTTATCTTGCCATCCATTGTTTTATTATAGGAAAATGCTAACTCCTTTACCTGTAATATCAGAAAAACTAGATTCAATCATCAACCCAGAAATTCAAAATTAACAAGTGAGATAAAAAAAAGTTTATATTTCCTACTATGCAAGGACACGTGAATTGGAGAGATGCAATTCAATTAGGGACCTTATATTTGTTTTTCCTTCTTTTCCATCAAAACCGTAAGTAAAGAACATTCATTGTGTTTCTAGACCCGGAAGTGCAATAATTTTATTTTTCTTTTCTATACCTACAATTCTTATTTTACCACTTCTTGTTCTAAACAGAAAGAATTGCATTAAGAAAGAAAAGAGAATGTCTTTTGCAAGATGTGTACTTATAACTATCCTCATCTGCAAAAGCAATTAAGATTTACACTAACACTATATAAAGAAGCTTTAATTTAGGCAAATACTGAGAGGAGGAAGCTAAACTGGTAGTAATCAAAATGGTTTTGTTCTTCACAAACCCAACTGGATGACCTTGTTTTTCACTAAAAGATTGGCACCATTGTTGACACCCTAGAAATTTGAATAATCAAATCATAACAATACAAAGCAAAAAACGACGGAGACCTCAGATACCAAAACCAGAGGTCCAAACAAGTGACATAAATTTATCAAAGATTGGCAATGCAATTAACTATCAAAACTACACAAAGAAACCCCAAGAAAGAAGCTTAATCTTGAAGTAGGAATGAGCAAATCTTTAAGTCACCGAATTAGCCCAAGAAATCTCACCCAAATTCCAAGAAATTGAAACTGAAGACCAACAAGATGCACTACAACAATAGATCGCCAAATTTCGATAGAAAAACAAAACAAATGCTTCCAATATCCATACCTGGATCGAGAGGGAAGGATATTGATCTTGATTTGGAACAAGGATTCTGCACTGACATGTAAGGGGGAAAAATCCAGATTAGAGAGCCAAGGCAAAGCCTTAAATCAAAAACAATTTCAACCATAAAACAATAATGACAAACGCTACCTAAAACTACAATTGTGATTTTGAGAAAGTAGAGATTACTACACTGCCGGATAGGAATTGTGAGACAGTAGGATCTAGACTGCAGTCTTGCACAATTAGAGACACGCATCGAGCTATAGAAGAGGAGCAAATAGAATTAAGTTTAAATTGTATTATATACGACGTGTTCTCCTTCCGTGTCGCAAGCCTTTCTATTTTTAGATATATACGACGTGTTATGCATTTAATCTTTAAGGGTGTTGTAAAAATATTGGCGCTTAAATTGCATCGGGCAAAACCGCCCAAAATTTATTAGAATTTGCGACGCGCCGCATAACGCATGTCGCAAATAAGTCGCAATTAAACGCTTTTTTGCAGTGTCAATAAAAGTTGTTTCTTATTCTCATCATTGCTCAAACCACTTCTCAAATCTTATCATATGTGGTTTCACATGAACAACATTTGACCTCCTCAAGCATCGGATCCTTGGCGGAAGAATGCGGAAATCTAACTTCCTCCAATGAGGATAGATGCAATCAAGTGGAATGAGATTGTTACTACTTTTGTATGAGGCAATCTCATTGGCACATGGCAAATTGATGTGTATGGCTTAAGAGTACAAATGTATTATGATTCTACATTCCCTTCACAATTGTCAGCCATGTTTATTAAATAGTATCAAGATAATATTGAATAAATTAATGAAATGATCAATTACGAAGACAATATTACATTTTCAACTTGCAGATTATTTTGTTTAATGCCGTGGATAGACGCAAAGCCTCTCAACTCTCTCAACTCCTCCTACTTGGCACAATGTCAAACAATGAAACGACTCTTCTCAAATGATGCTTTTAATATCGGTATGTTGCAGCTCTATTAAAGAATGTTTACTATCCTATGACGTAATCAAAGTTAGGTTGACTAGAGCCAAGTTGTCTCTTTAGCTTTGCATGTGCACTTTTATTTCGCTTCTATAGAAGAAGCAAAAAGTTAATAAAATACAATAACATAATACTTATATATACATACTGAAAAACATTCAAATTACCTATTCAAGTAGTAGTAACAAAATGTAGAAACTTGTTTGTCTATGCTAATGCAAACTTTTCCTTGTGCACTAAATCCACGGTCCTTCAAATAGGTAATACCATATGAATATGTTTTATATCTAAATTCAAAATGCCTTTTAATTAGCCTCTCCAGGTACTCTTTTTTAGTTTTGGAAGTGATCATGAATTGCCAAGCATCATTAAACATCTCCCACCTTTCTTGGTTTCAAACATGCTAATGCATTTTGCAAGCATCCCTTTACTAATATGTCATGTACACAAATATATGATTGCTAGTAAGAAATATTTTACTTACGCTTTCATAAGCTTAAGCCAAGTCTCTATCTCTGTGTCACATCTCTTTTTTTTTGAGATGCAACTCATACTCCAATCACGGAAATAAATTTTCTAAATCAAAATATGAAAAATTGGAAAAAGAATAACGCTTGATAAGGTTCTGAAATTGAAACACAACCTTTATTACATGAGGAGTTTACACCAATGCCATTACAAATAAAAAGATCAACTATATTCCAAGTTTTTATTTAGGAACCCAAGCATGATCAATAAATACATATGTATATCACATTATTAAAAACATCATTGTAGGAAAATAACGCCAAACTTATTTATTCGTCACCTGCAAAATGGTAAAAGGGGTGAGCATACATTGCCCAAAGAGAGAATAAAACCTCTTTGAAGATCATAGATTAGAACAACAATAATGAATGGATGCAAACTGCTATCTATTCCCGATAATCCACATTGCAAAATAAACCAAGCCTACATGTCTCATACCATGTATTTTACCACCTAAGGTGACTCGCAGTATTCCAACGATATGAACTACCCCCCCACCCAAAATCAATCCCCTCTAACCCTCTTTTTGCTAGTCATCTTGTCCATTCCCTTCGCCAAATTCCTAATTACCCTTTCAATATCCTATACTAAATACTCACTAACAAATGGGCATACCCGATCTGTACCTGCCGAGGTTATAAACTCAACTACGCAAAAAGATAAACTACCAACATACTTATTCCAATAGCATATACATATTACCATCACCACCCATATATTTCATATGTCTTATCAAAAATATAAATATATTCAATTCATCATATATACTTTGAAAATATAAATATATTCAATATTCAACCATTCCAAACAAGCAGATCGTGAGAACATATATGCATATAACCATGTAAACAAACATCCAATACAAACATAGAGGCTCCCCAAGTTTTCCCCTATCTTGATCGATTTTCACGTTAAGTATCCGGATGAAAAATAAGTTTCTATTGAAAGAATAAAATTCATTAGTTCCACACGCATAGAATTAAATAAGAACTCAGCTCAAATACTTTGAAAATCAGCAGTGAGTTGTTTTGACCAAAACAGATTTTTACTTGACAAACCGGAATATCTGCAGCTTTTCTCGACCCAGTCACCTTTACGTTAAAAACTGTACAAATCTGTTTTTGTGGCCTTCTAATGATTTGTTTCTCGACATCCTAAAAGAAACTCTCAGAGTTGGAATCACCTGAAAATGATTTTTTAGAATTAGTTATGAATTTTTAAAGTTCAACTACAGTTCCACGTTTTTCTACAAAACTGCTGATGTGTGCTTACTTCTTCTATTTTAATGTAACTTTTCAAAACTCTAATTTGTGTAAAACTTCCAGTACTGAAAATAGACATTCTAATGTTTCAAATAAAAGAAACCACACTCTTAACAAAGTTTTAAAGGATGAGTTAAGGCTCTATACATTTAACTCTAAAACTGCATATGTTTCCTAGCTACTTGATTCTTGACTTTTCTTATGTCAAACTCTGCTAATCTATGTTTTCCAACAACTCCAAAAACTCCACTGACCAAAGGAAACAACAAAATGGAAATCAGAATGATTCCAATTTCTTATTTGAAAATTTTCAACAACCTTTGGTGTAAACTATTTACATGAACTAGTGAAACCAAAATAGAACAAAAAGATGAAAAAAGAGTTTTACCCAAAGAATAAGAAACTAATAAAGGCTAACTGATATTCCAATCTATTGCAAGTTTTGCTAACAATGAATTGAATATTTTTCAAATTTTACAGGTCTTACAATAGCTTAAGGAGTTAAAAAAAACAGAAACATAACCCAATTTGCAAATTGAATTAACCATCGAACCAAAGAAAGAACTTATCAAATAATCAAAAGAATCACACCTGACTTCTTACTCCTCCACTTCTAAGACACCAAAACTCTCTCTCTCCCCCTTTGTTTATTTACGTATCTAGCAACTCAAGGAACTGTATGGAAAACATAGATGGCTCAGCCTATTTAGTGTTTGGAAAGGAGGTGAAACGTAGAACTCAAGATAGGTCAAACATAAGAAAAATTGGATATTCTAATTGAAATCTTACCCATATAGGTACTACACTAGCCACCCCCAGATATCTAAAGTCCCAGTTCTTGATTCTAGGTTCCAGCTCCTACTTCATAGCTTTGGGGAATCATCGATTCAAACTTATTTTTCAAGGCCACCGACACCTCCTCCTTGCCCATGGCGGTAGCTATGACTTTTATGCTTTTCTAAGGTGGTAGCTATGTATTTAGATTGAAGAGAATCTGAAGGTGAAAACGCTGATGAAGAAAAGAGACAAAGCTTTGAGTTTAGGATTGGTGTTGATCTAGCTTGGTTGTGGAATTTTTTTCTATAAGTTGTTAAGCCAATTGGGTTTGGGTTTTGGGCCAAATACTTGGGCTACAACTTTCTTACTTAAACCCATAAACAA
Organism: Dioscorea zingiberensis; assembly: GCA_026586065.1. Classification (NCBI taxonomy): domain Eukaryota; kingdom Viridiplantae; phylum Streptophyta; class Magnoliopsida; order Dioscoreales; family Dioscoreaceae; genus Dioscorea; species Dioscorea zingiberensis. The sequence continues at coordinate 72,362 of JAGGNH010000131.1, forward strand.
ATAAGAAAAATCAACTCTTATATTTCAAATATATATAATTCAGTTTGCTAACTTATTTTTCAGAAAATTTTAAGTCGCCACAATCATGACTAACACATGAGGAAGATCATCATTAAACAACTCCTTCAACCGAGACAAAACCCATATGAAATTATCTTCCTTCTATGAATATGCAAATGCAACAGTGAATATGATATTAGTTGACTTCACCCCACAATCTCTAAAAGCGGTACCTATTAGTCTTGCATGAGCAGATCCATTATAATTACATGCGGGAATGAACGCAAAATATCAACATTGGTGGGTGGAGTCCAAAATTAGTATGACGTAACCTCGATCGGGTCCAATACTTCTATGATGCTCAATATAGTTGTGATGAGACAATTTACTTAATGATTGTTGCATTTGTGTTCTTCCAGCCAATTCTTTTCGGCCCCGCATCTTTGTCTAGCATTGTATGTTGTCTTCAAGGTTAACACATTTAACCCACCTCTTATCTTTATGGTGGTCAAAATTTGCTTAGGTCACATGAAATTCTTAGACATTTCCACCAAGAGCAAACTTTGTTCTTGAGTCAATCTCCCTGCATAGCTATGTCCCCTCGAGATATTTTGAAGCATTATGATTATGCACTCCACATTACGCATAACTACTAGCTTCCATTCATTTCCATCGCCAACATTCAATCCTCTTAATAAGAATGGGCATCCACATTTTTGGTACCAGTTTTCTTTAGGTGTGGACGCACTACTAGAATTATGTTATTAGACATACATGTTTTAAATCGGTCGACTTGCCTTACCTAATGAAAAAGTAATCTAACATCGCTTTTACAAAATATCGATTTAAATGTATATCATTAACATCGGTTCTTAAAATGACCGGTGTTAAAAGTTTTGTTCGAAAATTTGCGGAACCTATTTTTACAAAACCGCTTAAGTCTTTCAAGTGAAATGAAGAAGCGGGGACTAAAACTCAAAACTTTCACACTTAGAAAAAAATTGCCCGACCCCCAAAACTGAAACACAAACCCTAAGCCTGGTGTCGACCTCCATTCTCAACCTGTAATTCTGAGAGCTCCTCTTCCTCCCTCCTCACCATCACAATCCTCCCTCCTCCATTCTCAGCGGAATCTGAAGCGCCGAGATCCCGACCTCAATCTAAAATTGAAGTAACAGCTCTGAATCCTGGCCCGAGCCTCGATCTGAGAGATTGGCAGAGTTGAAGAAATTAAAGAGGAATGGTTCTTTCCTCTCAAGCCCCACCGGCCTGGTTGGAGCCCTAAACCCAAACACAAGAACTCCAAATTGCACTCAACTGCGCCGCTTCTGACTCTCTCCGTGACCTACGTGTCTCCGTCTCCGTTTCGCTTCTCCTCTCCATCTCAGCCTCTCCGGCCTCCGGTCTCCGAAGTCTCCGCCTCCGAAAGCTCTAGGTATCTCTCTCTCCGCCTTCTTCTACTCCTCTTCCTCTTCTTCTTCTCTTCTTATCTTCTTCTTCTTAATCTGATTGAATCATGAATCACCCATTTGAAATTGAAATTGAATTCCTCAGAGTAATGAAATTGTATGTATGAATGTATCCCTGATAATCAATATGTTGGTCCGCCCGCATTGGAGCTACTTTCCCTCTCAACTCAAACCCTAGCCCCTCCTCCTCTTTGTCTCACAAATTCGCGAGGCTACTGAATGCGATCATGGCCTACTGCGTTTGTCGTCCTGCAATAATAGGTGGCTCGCTCTCAGTTGCAGAAACCCCGCCAATCTTGGTATGTCAATTTCTCACTCTCAATTTTTTTTTCAATTTCACTAATCTTTATGATTTTTTGATTAATAAAGCTATAATCTTGATGCTACTGAATCGTAAATACTTGATTCCTCGGTGAATTCTTGAATGTTCATGGCTTGAAAGATTGGAACTTTTGTTGAATTAAGCTTTAATTTTCCATTTGCAGTGTCCCAAGTATGTGGAATTGAAGCTTCCTCGTGAAGATGCCGCTTTCTGGTTTGTAATGATTTCCTTCTTTGAGTTTATAGTGGATTATTAGGGTGCCCTGTAGAAATTATAGTGAGTTGAGCTTTTGGGTTTAGCTTGATCAGATTTAGAACACATTAGCGGTTTGATTTGACTAGAATCAATAGCGTATGTTGATAGAAGTTTGAAAATGATTTGTAAGTTTGACTGATTATGGAGATTTGGACTCTTATCAGCACTCGTGGATTGTTTTAAGGCTTCGTGGAGCTTGCATAAATCGGTACATTTAAAGGCCAAGCGGTACCCAATGGGGAAGCGGGGAAATCGCAGAAAGCGAGTACAGCAATATTGCATGAAGAAAGGACAGGAGTCGAACTCAAAACTTCCTTATTTTGATTGGACATGGTATGTTTCTATGTTTTTGTCCGCCTTTTCATTAATGTTAATTATGCATTAATGTTAATCATCTTTGGGCCGACGGTCCGACTCTTGGCATTCTTAGTCTTATGGTGTGAAAAGTTACATATCATGGCTATGACATCATATAAATTGTTATAAATCACAAGAATTGCTTCACTTATGGAGTTTCTCAAAATCGATATCCTGTCTTGTGCAGTGTTGAAGAATTGTATAAGAGCCGGAAAATATGTTTAAAATTAATCAAGTTGGATCTTGACTGTAAGCAATCACCTATTCCAGGATTTGATTTTGTACTTTTTATACAGAATTATTGTCTATGTATTTGCTCAATTTGTGCTTTCAATGTATATTTGGATCATGCTTCTTATCTGAATTGGTCTAATCAATGCGATTTCATCAATTTTGATTGAGTGGTTCTTCTTCCTTTTTTTTTTTTTTTTGCTTTAAATTCAATAGTTCTTCATAGTTTGTGCAAAATCGGTAAAGCTAAATCACAGCACGATCTCCAAAGCGATGAGAAGCATGATAAGTGGTAACTCTTACAAAACAGTTGCTTAAAAGGAAGCATACCTATGTATATGTCTCAGATCTTAAAATTCCTTAGCGTGTTGCTAGACTGATAAACAATCGATGAGCAATTTTCTTTGGGACAGTGTAAAAAAGGATATGAAACAGCGTTTGTTAAGACGTGAATTAGTTTAGATATGTAATACAAACCGAAATCTAGTTGAAACAGTTTAGCTACTTTCAGTTTTGTAGTTGATAATCCGGTTGATAAGAATGGTTGTGGAGAATCTAGCCTGAATTATTATCAATGTGGCATACCGTGATTATACGCTTACCCTTTTTACTTTGAGAAGCAAAATTTGAATCATCTCAGACGATTAGATTTCCTTGACCTATACTCACCACTTCTTTTTATAGCAAAAATGTTATTTCGAGGTCTCTTCCGTCTCTTTTCCAACACCCCTTAATCGGACCCTCATAGTAACCACTACCCAGATTGTTTTGCATTGCTTGTGCATGAATCCATTCCAGTTAATGCATCTTAATTTGCTCTCAAATACCTATGCAAATGACACACATTATTATTAAGGAAGACTACAATATAACAACATTTAAAACTTGAGTTACCTTGTCGCAGTAGTGAATATGCTTGTAGAGTCTAATGGGTAGTTTGATGAAACTTCTTAGCTTTAACAAAAGCCACACCCTACAAAAAAGATAAGAAAGAATCCAATGACTATTCACTACTAAATTTTGTTCATGTGACATACGGTTCTAGACCGATGTTAAACTAATTTTCAATCGATGTCTTAGTGGGTGTAGAGAAAGTATAGACATCCAGTATAAGTAGCGTTTTCAACCGATGTCCCAGATAACAACCAACATCGATTCTAAAAACAAATCGATGTATAATCATTATAATCATCATATTTTTTGTATGTTAGGTATGTCTAATTCTTCATATTTTCACATTTTATGCTTAATAAAGTATATGTCAAACAATACCTATGAACATTTTGCATCGATTTCTATTCCAGAAGCGTTTATGTCCATTATGAACACATCGTTGCCATGAGTATTGTTTGTTCGTAGGCATTTTACATGTAGCTTGGCACATTATTTTCTTAGGAACGATGTCTCAGATCTTTAGAAACGTCATCGGTTTTAAGGGACTGATGTTTCATTTAACACAGCACATCGTTTTCATTTCTAAGCAAAACGCATGTTCAATGGTTTTATGTACATACGCTTGCTTTTTCTAGAACCGATGTGTTGTTTCATTGTAGACATCGCTTTTGTTTTGTAAAATCGATGTGCACTGGTTTTGAGTACATCGATTCTGCGGACACAACTTCGATTTTTCATAATCATAAGACATCGATTTTCATTTTGATACTTGATTTCTAATCTCTCAAGTGACTTCGTTTTCCTTGGCATTACTGTTTTGTTATGCTTTTATATACTTCACTTCATTTTGACAAGCGTGATGAGCTAAGTTTGCATCTAGCTGCTGCTAGGAAAAGAAATGCATTTCATAATCATCCAAAAATTGGGGCTTTCCATTAATTTTCTTTTCCAAATTCATGAATGAACATATGTCACAAAAGAAAACCCACAAACCTACAAAGGCTAGCCCTAGAAACATATGAGCAAACAATCTACAAAATTTCAACGCAAACTTTTGGCTTCAAAGCAAAACTAGCCTTGCTCAAAATCTCATCTTGGTAGTCAAGTGCAAGAGAAATATGTATTAAGCTAAAGGTTCACATGAAGTGAAGTTAACAGTGTTAAACGGACCAATGTGACTAGATGACGCTTACTCAAGCTTGCCCATCCATTACACTTCACACTCCTAGCTCTTCATATTTGGCAGCCAAATATTTCACAACTTGTAATCCAAGGCTCTGCAAGAGAATGACAAAGTCAGTTTCCGCGATTACAGGTGCAACATAAACATATAATGATAAAGTGATTTTTGGTATTACTAAACTAAACAAAAAAGAAATACCGACATGACTGAGCTTAAAAGGTACTAAAAAAGGCAGTGAATCTCAATACACATAATTCAAATTGGAATACCAAGTGAGAAAAAGCATGACCACTTTACCTTTATCACTATCATCTCTCATCACATTAGTGGTCAAAGCCATTAACTTTTCTCTGCTACTCAGGCATTTCTACCAAGCTAATCTGCACAAAACCCAAGAGAACCAAATGCAAATGCACCCAATACCAAGTGAGAAAAGCATGACCACTTTTGCAATTCAATCCATGTAACTAAATTTCATATATTAAGTGATGATAACTTACTCAGCTATCAATTTTAGTCCTGGCCTTGATATACAGAGTTTGTTTGATCATTGGCCTTACCCAATGCAAAATGAGTTCTAAGGCTAAATTTTGAAGGTGCCTTCCTAACTTAGTAATGAGTAGAAACTGAGACTAGGAGATATAGATTGGGTGAGAGCATCAATTTAAGATCTATCAATCCATTGAGTTTTGAATAGAAAATAGAACATAACTATATTAATTAGCATTTGAAAGTAGAGGCTCAGACTACAAAGAGCAGCAAAGATCAGAAATGTCAGGCTTTGTTAAAATAAAATACATTGTTTACTAAATTTAAATTAGAGCAAGTAGCAAGGGCAAATTTACATTATGGACTAAATTGGTGAATCTTTTTTACTACTGCAAAACTAAAAGCATGTAAGCTTCTTCTGTGTTTTTTGTTATTTTCCTTTTCATTTAGGCCTTCCTAAAAGCTAGACTCAACACGTCTGATTTGCCTTGGTTGGCTTGGCCAAGAGATTTGCTCTGGTTTGCTCTCAAGCTAGAGTTAGATCATCATCATCTTTGGACAGTCAAAGAGAGACTTAATAATCAAATTCTGCATGCAGTGGATCAATTTTGATAATTGGAAATTAACAGATAAAAGAAGAAAGAAAATGATTGGTAAAGTGCATTACCCAAGAAATCAGATAGGGCGATCAAATCCGGACTCCATCTTTTTGTACAATTTTGCGATCAATTTTGATGTTTGGGATGTGAGACATCTTGGACCAGTCCGGGCCTTGCCTGTCTTTGCAACTTTGAGAAAGAATTGGTTTCACCTCTAACCAAACCCAAATGTCGCGAGAAATGAGAGCAACATCTGAAACCTCACATTTGAGAAATGTCAACCGAAATATATGTCCCGAGTGCCCGTCAAGCTTTCAAATGTCCCCATATTTGTAGCATTACCGCGTATATTATCGTAATTCAAACCATTCTATAGAACTAAAGTGAATCAAACTCATTTAAGCATATACCTCATTCCAGCTAGTTAGAGAACAACTTTGTATGTTGAAAATGCAAGAAATCTGATTCCATGCCTCTATTCTTGCAACCTTAGTGAAGGTCTGTTTCCTCCCAAGATGAACAAATTCTTCACGATGTCTTCCACAAGAAGCTGTAGCAGTTGCAAAAGTAGTAAGAAATGACTGCCGTAGTCCATCTCCTCCACATATTTTTGGACATAACAAAAAGGAGGATAGAACAAATGCTCGAATATACTTCTTCGTGAGTTGGAGTATTATGAACAATAGAAGTTGAACTAAATTCACATTAGACATAGCATAGCAAGTTCAAATTTACATTGTAATGCGTGAATCTTTTTTTATACACAAAGAGCAAGATCGAATCGTGTATAAAACTTCACATAATTAGTACCAAGTACTCTATGTCGGCCTTCCAATTGTGCAACTTATAGTTTTTCACAGACAAGACACAAGACCACCACAATCACTATTCCAAGATACAAGTAATCTCCACTTCTGAAGTTCTAAGTAAACGGAGTATAAATTAAACAACAAAAAGCTAACTCGAAGCATACAAAAAATGCTGAACATGATTATGACAGTTTCAAAATAGAACTTAAAGCATCAAAAACCATGTAGATATAACAATGAACTCCTAATATATCAAACCTCCCATAGTTAGCAGTAGTGAAGAAGCTTACAAATCATTTTCAGATCCCTCCTCATAAACAAAAGTCTTTGGAAAACCGGTCCCATTGATCTTTTTGAATCATTTCCAATCGAGCTACCATCTCCACCTTTTGCTCTTCTAGCAATACAAAACAAACAATCCGACAAAGAAAACCAAAGCAGAAAGTAAGTAACTACACCCTTTGTACTAATACGAGAGAAACATCAAAAACAACAAGGACTAAGCGAGGCAAAACCACTTCGCCACTGATCAAACCATCGAGTCCAAGTAGGATCGATGCCAAGCTCACTAACAATATCAATGTACTTACTGCCATGCTTGCCAAATCCTCAATCACCAAATCGCCAAGAAAAAACATTTCAACCTCCAGACCAGTCAATCTCAAAAGCATAACAAAATCAGCGATGCGTTCAAACTCAAGGTAACCATTCAATTTCAATTTCAAATGGGTGATTCATGATTCAATCAGATTAAGAAGAAGAAGATCACGAAGAGAAGAAGAAGAGGAAGAGGAGTAGAAGAAGAAGGCGGAGAGAGGTAGGATAGAGAGATACCTAGAGCTCGGAGGCGGAGACTTCAGGAGATGGGAGGCAGGAGAAGCGAGCGGAGAGTGTCAGAAGCGCAGCGACGGAGACCGGAGTCATGGAGAGTCAGAATCCGCAGTACCGGAGTTGAGTGTAGCTGGGTTCTTTGTGTTCGGTTTAGGGCTCCAACCCCCCGACGGTGGGGCTTGAGAGGAAATAACCATTCTTCTTTAATTTCTTCAATAGATCACGGGCATCAAATGGCGTTTGGTTGTGCCCATCTTCACTTTGAGTTGATTAAGCCGGAAATTATAGTTGGAGAAACCGCAATGGCCGGGGGTCCAACAGATTCAACCTCCTTCAATCGCGCAGTTATAGTTGTCATCCGGAAGATCGGGTAGGAGGGGCTGAGAAAGCGGGGAGGAAGTTGGGGTGGGGTGGGGTCGAGTCGGGAGGAGGTAGATGAAGGGAGGCCGAGGAGGTAGGTGAAGGTGGCGATGAAGGTAACAAGAGCGAGTTAGTGAGTGAGAGAGGCTCGAAGTTTGGGAGGAGTGAGGAGAGAGAGGCCGAGTTTGGGAGGAATATTGAGCTTAGGGTTTCTCGTTCAGCCTTTTGGAGGCTCTATTTTTTCTAAGTGTGAAAATTTTAAGTTTTAGTCCCAGCGTCCTTGGAATTCATTAAAACACTTAGCTGGCGTCCACGAAAATGAGGTTCCCATAAATTTTCAAACAAAACTTTTAACACCGGTCATTTGAAGAACCGATGTTAATGGTATACATTTAAATGGGGTATTTTTTCTAAAAGCGATGTTAACTTACTTTTTACATCATGTGCAAGTCTAACGATTTAAATGAAGTGATGTAAATGAATGGATTTCTAGTAGTGATTGTTCAGTAGAACCCCACTCAAAACCTTCAACAACATTCAATAAAGCTCCACCTTGAAATATTTGACTAGATCGGTACTATTTTCTCACAATCGACAAATAAAGTCATAGACAAATTTATAAAGTAGCTAGTCTTTATTAAATATCAATTAATGCATCTAAGATTATATGGACTAGATCATTACTAGGAAACAACAAATGAACTGGTAAGCGTAAAAGTCACTAGTCTAATCTAATGATTTAGTCAACTTTTCGGTAGGTTTGGAAGTCAATATGCAACCGCCAATCAAGAAATCTGATCACAATTATTTGGTTCTAACACAAATGCAGATGATAGAGTAAAAGGATGTCGATGAGGAAACCAAATATGCAGCAAATAGAGAGGAAACCAATTGCTTAATATGAATCATATATTCCGGATATAAATATATATATATATGAACCATATATTCCAGATAAATAAATAAAAAATATTAAATTCAGTTTAGTCCTCGGACTTTAGGCCAAACATCGTTTGGTCCCTCATCTTTTTTTAATCAAACTCATCCACGATCTCTCAAATTCCATCAACGTCGTCCAAAATTTGAATCCGGCCAAAAGTGGCGTCATGTATTTATTTGGAACCGACAAGGAGGGCCCACATTTGAGTTTCTAACCTAAATTTGTATGAAATGTCCAAAATAACCCCTACTGACTGTTTCCCTCCATTCACGGCCTCTATAACAATTCCCAAAGGTGTAAACCTAATCCCTAATTGAAATCGTAATCCCTTCTATCTCTCTCGAGCTCTCTCTCTCGTGTTCGTGAACCACCCGGAAAATTTGGACCCTAGATTGAAGAACCAAGATCAACCTATTACTGGATTAGAGCATACGAGCATGGTCGAGCCCGATGACTGGATGCCTCGATTGGAAAATGGAGGCGAAGAAATTCAAAACTACGGTGAGAGTTGGAATTGAAAATGAAGATTTCTCGCTTTTTTTAGGAGGTTTTCTGTTTTGGGTTTGATTAAAGAGGTTATTGGTTTTTGATTTGGGGCCTTGTTTGTTCTTGGGTATATCGTATTGCATTCGAATTGAAATTTATTGGCCGTTTGGTTACTCGGTTTGGAAATTTAGGGTTTGGAAGCTTGAGAGTACAAGGTTGTGATTTTTAGGGTTTAGGTTTTTCGGATAAGGGTTGGAAGCTTCTCATTTGGGGGTTTCAAGAATTAGGGTTTAGGAATTGTATTTTGTGGTCTTCTGTTTCTCTTTATATAAGAAAGGACTTAAATATGCAAGGTTGCATGTGCTTGTTGTTGAGTCTCGTGAATTATGGGATTTAAGACTCACAAGTCTGCTCAAGAGGCCAGCCGTGGTCCTACTAAAGAAGATTCATTTTTGGCCGGTTTTGGTTGTTGGAGTTGTTAAACTATGTTGTTGGCTTATTTATTGTGCTTATTGTTGTTTTATGCAACTGGTACCATGTTTAGGGTTGTATTGTGGTTTACTTTTTGACAAGGTATTGTTGTAGGACATTTTGGTTAGTGGTATGCTATTCTAGCAGTGTTTTTCACTTTTAGTTCACCTAATTATTTTACCACCAAGGTATACCATGGTGACTATATAGATCACATTGAAGGTAAGTACATTGGAGGAAGCATCGATTACTATGATAAATGCGTTGACAAAAGGCATGTAATATCGTTGACTAAAAGTGGATGGCATGGTGAAGGGCATCAACCCTAAATCTTATTTGGGACAAGGATAGATTACTTTGGTATTCCATTGGCGGTGAGGAGGATGGAAAAGACAAAATTTGAGATGTGATAGTGATGTGATCGAGAATGTGTTGCACGGTGCAGTAAAATAAGGTGGTGATACTTTACCTTGACCATTTGGAGCTGGACCACCTTATGAAGAATCTCTGGATGATTTGTTTATGTATGAAGACCAAAATGCACAGTTGGAGTCAAGCTGCATCAAGCAATGTTGTCATAGAAGAGCTACCCGATTCACCAAGAAAGCCAAGAACAAGTGTCAAGATTGAGGAGAGCCTGATTCTCCTAAGAAGTGGCCTCGGGTGCCAAACCAAGTGAAGGGAAAAAGGTATAAGATGCGGGCAATTAGGGAAGGCTTTGCACGGTGTAGAAAGATTATTGAGCATCAAGAGGATGTGCTGGCAACTCAAGCAAGCAGAGTTCCTGTCATAGATGCCTCTTGATAAAGGAAAGGAGGTAGAGTGGAGTTTGAGCAAGTTGATGGTGATAGTGATGATGGACTATGATGGTGAGGGTTTAGGAGGACAATCTCCTTGGTGATGGTTTTAGGAGGACTTGATGATGGTGAGGGTTTAGGGTATAGAGATGATGGTGAGAATTTAGGAGGACAAGGGGAGAGGATGTAGATATTTGAGGTTGAGGATGGCTGGGGATCAGGTGGAGGATGAGGAGGAATGTGAGTCTCGAAGGGAGGATTGAAGTTTAGATTAGGAAGAAAATAGTCAAGATGGATGATGACTATAACCCCTTTGTTGATGATGATGATGTTGCAGGCCTATAGAGTTGATGATGACTTCTTGTTGGTGGTTAACTGCACCTTGAGGGAGGTGAAAGGGCTTCGAGAGGAGGGATGTGGTACCGCTTCTGTGGGGAGAAGTAATGTGGATGAAGGAGCTGAGGATGAGGACAATAAGGGCATGTTTGGGGCTATTGACTTTGATGAAAGAATGAATAGGGTAAGAACACAACTCGATGATGATGGAGAGGGACCTAACTTTCCGGAATTCAACCCTAAGGTGGACATGAAGGACCCACATTTCTGCAAAGGGTATGTTGTTTTGCTACCCCTCAAATCTTGAGGCGGTATAAGGAAGCGAGGCAATTTAGAAGGGTTGGGTCCCTATTTTTTGTGAAGAATGACAAAAAAAGGTCGAGGGCTATTTGCAAACCTCGAGAACTGTGACTTTGAGATTGTATGCATCCAAGATGCAACATGAGAATACATTTCAGATCAAGACCTACCAAAAAGCATAGGCATGCGTAAGAGTTATTGACAACAACTGTACAAGATTTAGAACCCCATATCTGATTGAAAAGTTTGTGACATGATACAACTTAATCCACGACATCTCAACAGGTAAATGTTAAAGTTCACTTCTATTTTGTTTACAAGTTTATTGAACTAAATATATGTATTTTGTGGCTGATTGCTTAAGTATATCTTTGTTTTCTTACAAATGTAAGCACTTATGAAGTCCATGTCGGCTAGGGTAAAGGCAAGTGGGTGTCCTTTCAGCAAGCATACTGAGGACTAAGAAAGCCTGCTGTGCAACAACTTGAAAAAGTCCTTGAAAGAACAGGTATGCAAGGGTGCAAGAATATGCAACTGAGCCGAGAAGAGGTGGACCTGAACACAAGCTGTTGAAATCAAGTGTGATTTCAACAATCTGACAAGGCCCCCTGTCTTTAAAAAGAATGTATATCCAGCTTGGGTGCACTTGAAGATGGGGTTCAGGAGTGGTTCTGCAGACTCCATTTTTGGGTGTAGATGGGTCGCCACTTGAAGAGTGCCTATGGAGGTCAACTTCTTGCTTTGCGTGGGGTTTGGATGCAAACAACACCACCTATGTGGTGGCTTATGCAATGGTGGAGCGGTGAGAGTAATGATTCTTGGCTATGGTTTAGGAGGCTTTTACAAAAGGACCTAAATATCACTGGAGAAGGAAATGGATTTACATTTATTTACGACAAGCGGAAGGGGTTGCTTCTCGCATGTGAAGAGGTTCTCCCTCTTCAGCTGATCATAGATTACGTAATGGGGCGCCTATGGACCAACTTCAACAAGGTGTTTTCAGGAAAAGCCATGAAGGACCAGCTTTGGTCAATTGCCAAATCCACCACTCGCTTATTTCTCGGGAAGGAGATGGTTTTTTGATTAAGCCGTATGGATGCTTAGCTACTTATAGTGACCGTTAGTACGGGTAACTTGCTTCCTAAATTTTATTTGCTCAAGTTTGGTTAATTGTTATTGCTTGCTGCTAATTGTTTTGTATCTTTTACAAATTACAGATCCTGCACAACCTTCAAGGAACCCTAAGCACTGGTGTAGAGCACATTTTAACACATTCTTGAAATGTGATGTGCTTCTCAACAATCTTTGTGAAAGTTTCAATGCTTTCATATTACCAGTAAGATCCAAACTCAGTGATTTCTAGCTTTGAAGAAATCGAGGTGAAGTTGGATGAAGAAGGATTGCATTAAGGAAAGAGAAGATGAGCAAAGTTGTGGATCCCATTTACCCCGAGCCTAGGGAGATTTTAGAGAAGAATAAGGTTAAGTGAATCATTGCATCCCTAGTGGTACCGGGAGCCCTAAAATAAAGGTGGAGAGCATTGGAGGAGGCGGTATGTGGTTGATCTGCAAAGAAGGAGCTGTGCTTCTTGAGAAGATGGGATCTTTACGGGTATACCTTGCAAGCATGCCTCGCTCGCTATCAACTTCATGAGAGAACGACACGAAGCATATGTGGATGCCACGCTATTTGACCAAGACCTACATGGACATTTACTCCCACACAGTGAAGCCTGTGAATGGGATGGACTTGTGGATGCCTTTGAAGAACACCGCCATCCTCCTCTCCTCAAGATAATAGATGCGACTGGTAGGCCAAGGACAAAAAGAATCAAAGATGCATCCGAGAAGGAGACTAAAGGACCCAAGCTTGGAAGGGTCCAAAATCTTTGAAGTGTGGCAACTGTGGCATATTGGGTCACAATGTCAAGACTGTCATATGCATCTTCCACCCAAGACAACGGCAGCCTAATGGGACAAAGAAGAGAAGGCTAAATAGTGGAGAGGCATCATCTACTAAGGTATTATGTGGTTATGATTTAATCCTAATTTAAATGCAATTGATATGGTATTGAAGCTGACTTACTTGAGTGCGAGGCAAAGGGTACCAAACCACCACCAAAAACAAAGAATGAGCTTAGGGCCAAAAGCAAAAGCCAGAGACAAATGGAAGAGAAGGTAAGCGATGCAACTTTCTTAATTATGTTTGAAAACACATCATTTGCTCTTAGTTGATATTCTTTTCATGTTATTATTATAGAAAAAGAGAGATGCAAAAGAGGCGGCGGCAAAGAAAGGCGCACTTGGGACTGCTACATGTGCCAAAGGCACCCCCAAAAGCTCACACTTGCCAAAGAAGGGTAAAGCCGCTTCTACTACTGCCACAATCTTCACAAGCTTCATCAAGGTCTTCTGCAAGGATCCGGTGAAAATGCATGTAATACTAGAAAATAGAGCATGTGAAGAGGGGGATAAGCAACCAAGGTTAGGATTTAGAGATGCAAAGTTGCAATTTTTTGTGCAACCATGTGCTTTGTGTCACATGATTTGCTGAGTCCTAATCTTTTTGGTGGGATGATTAGGGCTATAATTTTATGCAACTTCTTCCAAGCAGTGGTTTTTGTTTGTTTGGATGTAAAACAACACATTGTTTGCATCTATTCTATTTGGTTTGCTAATTATGAACAGCATTTTCATCAAATTTTATGGTTTTGGTCAACTTATGGTAATTTTCTAGATTTTTGTCAAATTCTCTTCATTTTTGGAAAATTTGCAGGTTTGATCCATATTTTATGGTTTGGAAATTCTTAATACCAATTTAAGGATTATGCTAGCATTTTTTAAAATTTTAGAGGCAAACAGTTCAAAAGAGACGATTACTGCCTCTCCGTGGGGTTAGAAACTTGAAATGTGGGCCCTCCTTGTTGGGTCCGGCTCAGTATGGCGTAGCGTACTTTTGGCGCTGATTCAAATTTTTGGGCGACGTTGATGGAATTTGAGAGATCGGGGATGAGTTTGATTAAAAATAAAAAAGATGAGGACCAAACTGATGTTTGGCCTAGTTCAAAAGTCTGAGGACTAAACCGAATTTAATCCAAAAAAAAAAATATAAGTCATATATTAGAACCATATAGAGGACACCAAATATGTGACCATATTAACAATTAGTTAACAATTGCCATTACTCACCCAATTCTTTGCATAGTCAAGCAGTACCTATTTGATCCATGAAAAATGAACAAGTTTTAATGACAATCATGAAATTGTCAATAGAGGATATAGCAAAAAGGTTGCTTGATAGTCTTTTTAAGCTTCATAGAATCCGAAACCCAAATTGTCACCTCATACAAATTTGTCCTGCCATCACCACATTCAACTCAATATACTTAGCATTAGTCCAACCTTCTTTATTAATCCAATGCGTCTTACAAATTGAAAACAATTGGTGTCTACACACTCCAATTCTATGATAATGACCTGGAGAAGAATTCTAATAGGCATGCCCCGTATGTGTATGTATGTTTCATATAGCAAAGAGAATTCAACTTGAAGAAAGGAAAACAAAAAGCGTGATTACCTCATTTTCAGCCTCCAAGTAGGTGTTTTCAGGACTCCATTAAGCGTTAATATTTTTGTGGCATAGTTGTTAACATAACATCAGAGCGATTAAAGATGATGAATGTTAAAAAGAAAGTGTTAGAGTTTAATGATGATTGGAGCGATTAAGCTTCAAGTTTAATGCACGTGTTCTATAGGGAATGAGAAAACAAATTGTAATTTTTAAATAAAATATTGTCCTTTATTGTAATTTTATATTAAGGTATTTTTAGTATTTCAATAAATCAGAAATTTGTAGGGTGAACAAAGTAGTTATTAAGGTGATAAATAGCCTTGCACCCAACCATATATTACTTGTATTTATATATTACTATATAATTTCAAACACTAGTTATAGAAAAGCGTAGACATTACGGGAAGAAAAGGAAAAAGACTTCCCTTAAGCGTTGAAAATCCGAGCTCTAGTTTATCATTAACATGTCGATCACATCAAAATTTTTCTACCAAGGCGATGATAGTTTGGACTGAGGGAGATATGCATTGGTCCTATTCACTCCATGCGAGAGTTTGATGCAAAAAGCGTAGGTGTCTCCATCAAATGCATTAATTGTCATTTAATTATATATATATGCCATATATATATATATATATATATATATATATATGACTAAATTACTGCTACTACCTTGCACTTTCATGGGTTCATTGAGTTCAGGTCCCTCGCGCTTCTAATTTAATAAAAAAAGTCCTTGCATACTTCAATTTCATCAAATCGATCCAATATGTCACCCACTCCGTCAATTTTAGGGAAAATTTCCAAACTACCCATCCTGCATTCCACAAAGCACTAGCCGGGCTGCCGCCTAACGATGGGTAGTTTGGGAATTTTCCCATGAGAAGATCCCACGGCATTTTAACAGCCAAAACTTGGCGAAATAGTGGCGGATTGGATCGGCAGATGAAATTGGAGAGTGCAAGGACTTTCTCTGATTAAATTAAAAGTGTAGGGACTAAACTGGTACAATGAACCCTTGAAAAGTACAAAAGTAATAAGCATAATTTAATCCATATATATATATATATATATATATATATATATATATATATATAATTATAATTATAGTTATAGTTATATATGTATTTATTTCTTGATTGTTTTATATTAATTTCTCATCCATTGGTTTACTTATGCAACAAGGGTTATAGACTATTTAAACCACAGTTTTTTAAGTGAATAGGCAGTTTATGATGAATATTATGCAATAATATAAAGTTTACAGCTTTTAGCACTTAAATTGTGAGTTTGCTATTCCTTATTTTTGGTGTCTTATATGAACAGTGGCGTAGCTAGAAATATTAGTTAGGAGGGTCAAAATTTAAATTATAATATTAAACAAACATAAACTTCATCAAATAATATAAAAATTATAAATCATCACAATACTTAAAAATAAACAAATCTATCTAAAATAATTATAGTTGTCCACTTATCGATTACTCATTTAGAAATATCATCATTTGATGTATTTCTTATTTGAGGAGTTTCGGTGGTGTCAACTGTTCTTGTTGCTTTTCTCTTATAATACCTCTCTAAAAAGGCTTTCTATATTCCAAATTTTCAATTCACGAAGATTTCAACTTGCTATTAGAGAGAGAAAATCGAGAGAGACAAAAAGATGAAATTATGAGAGGAAACGACTTAAGAAGAATGAGCAGGAGACCAAAAAAAGCTATACAAGTCTAAATATATATAGCCTACATAGGAGAAAAACAATCATTAATTAGGAAAATATATATTAAAAAATTAAAAGAATGTGGGAGACCGTTTTCTGTCCAAATTGGGACAATTTTATTAGGAAAATATATTAAAATATTGAGATTGTGGGATACTAGGAGTAGGGACTGTAGGAGAACCGTCCAAGTTGATCCGCGATAATGCTTAAAAGCAAACTTTTTTTTTCTTTGTCGAACTTCGGTATAAGGGTCAAATATTGGATTAAAATATGATATATACATGTCACTATCACATATTTTCACTCAACCATGGCTCGGCTTGGAAAATTGAGAAGGGTCAATTGACCCTTCTCGCCTCTACTGTAAGCAATAAAGCCTGCTTATGAATTGTTGTTGTTTGAGGCCTACGTTTTAGAATAGATCCCCATCATTAACTTATGTTTTAAAGAAGATGATAATAAAAAAATAGCTAAAAGCAGCTGAAAATTGTGGAATTTGAGATTAGGTGAAATTGACCAATCTTTTAGTCAAAAAGAAAAAATATAATAAATGTTATAGTGAATTTTTCTTTTATAGTGAATTTTATACTTATGATATGTAATTACTTGTTTCCAGGCTTCAAGTTTCATATACAAACCCTTAAGCCAAAAAGTTTCATATACAAACATAGTTTTTCTCTCTTCAGCTATGAAAACATTCCTTCCTGTTGTCCCCAAAGTGCGGTCTCAAACCCAGCACTGTAGTGAGTTTATATAATCGTTAATTCCAGAACTACCCTAATTAATTGTACTAAATAATGAGGACGAGGGTAGCAGCAACACTAAATTAAGTTCTTGAAAGGAGTATTATGTTTGTCTGAGGATATAACAGACATCAGTTTAGTAAAAACAAAAGGAAAAAAAAAAAATAACAATTCTTTTAGTTGATCATGTGCAAATGCACAAGTACCAAGAGTAAATACCAGACCTGATGATCGATCATTTTGAGGCAACTACATTATCAAAGATTAAAATCTTCAACTAATGGTAAGATGTAGTGAGAGGAGTCCATTTACAACATACTGCTTGAAACTAGTGCCACACCTAAAAAATGTCAAATACTTTGTACCGTCCCCTTTGAAGGTTTGGGAATTGAAACCTAAGGGAAGTCACTATGTTATGCTCACTCTCAGATTATCCTCATACCATAGTAGCCTCTCAAAATATATATAATTAAAGAAAATACTCATAAAAGTTTTGAGCCAAATGATCAATGTCTTTGAAAAATTGTTGAAAGCCTCCCGAGGATTTTGAATTATCTGCTTGAATCATCTTAATCAATGTCACACGGTTATAATCGAGGGTCTCAAAATGTGCAATGCTTTAATCACATAACTTCTCGTCTTATTCATTTTGATCTAGCATTTATTTCTCTTGGTTACTTATAATTTTTATTTGGGTTATTATCACAAATGGTACATGAACTTTTCCTCTATTTTATCGGATAATGGTACACAGAACTTCAATTTTGATCACAACCCGATTACCCGAACTTTTAGATTTCATTTTAAATGGTACCTAAGGCCACCTTAGGTCACTATTCCGGCCAAAAAACCCAAATCTAAAAATAAAAAACAAAAACAAGTTCAAGGAAAGTCTATTACCAAAAAATCATCACTATATATATGATCGCAACCCTTGAAATCATCCAAAAATCATCACTATGATAAGCCTCCTTGCCGTTTTAGTGGAATAGTGACCGGAGGGTGGCTCTATGTACCATTTAAAATGAAATCGAAAAGTTGGTATTGGTTGTGATCAAAATTGAAGTTCAGTACCATTTGTGCAGGGGTAAATCTATGGTATGTTAACATTTCTCATACATCAACTATTTTTACCACTTTAGGGACTCATATGTTACCACTTTGAGGACTAATATTACTATTTTGAGGACTCATATGGTAAACTAAGAAAATTTATCACTTTAAGGACTCATGTTACCACTTTGAGGACTAATATTACTATTTTGAGGACTCATGTGGTAACTAAGAAAAATTTACCACTTTAAGGACTCATGTTACCACTTTGAGGGACTAATATTACTATTTTGAGGACTCATTTTACCACTTTTAAGGCAATTGTATGCATGTCATCACGTTAACACATTGTAGAATTTTTCCCCATTTGTGATAATAACCCTTTTTTATTTTGAAAAATAAATTTATTATTTTTCCGTTTATATGTATCGATTAATTCTAATTTGATTAGTTAGTTAAATCACAAATTTAACATAAGAACATATAGATGAAATCTCGACATACTGAGAAGAACATATCGAAGTTTCATCTTCATTAGTACCAAACTAAAGCATAATTTCATAATTTCAAAATCTCAAGTTCTATTAAAAAGATTAACTCAAACAAGCTTACTAATTCTTTGAATGTCTCATATAATGTTGAGAATTCTCCAAGGTGGTGATGTTTTTTTTTTTTTTTTGTTGACACAGTCAATTATGAGTTTAGAGTCACCTTCCACTTGTATAATTTGAAAACCATTTTATAATTTGAAAACCATTTTGATGCGCATTTAACAAGTTGTCTCGAAGAGCTATGGCTTCTGCAACTGGAATTAAAGTTCTTCCTAATCCTTTGGCAGCTGCAGTTGGTGTGTTGCCATTACAATCTCGGATATTAAGAGTTATTTGGATATTGACGTCGAGTTATTTGGGACCAAAACCATCAAAATTTATCTAGTGTCAAGTTCTAAGACTTGGGGAAGTTGGGATCACTTGCTTTATGGACATGGTCCATCTCAATTTACACTTCTAACCTCCGACCATAGTAATTGGCACAGTAGCATTCGTCACGCCCACTAGAACACAAAATGGTGCAGTACAGCGGATCAGCATGCCAGCTCCTTGTCCGAAAGCGGCAAGTGATGACGTCGCGACGATAATTGACGCAGAGCAGGAGAGAGAGAGAGAGAGGGACCAGAAATTAATACAAATAATTGAGCCAAAAAGGAAGGCAAAAGGCAAAGGCCCCACCTTTATTTAAACAAGAACACCCTGCGACTCTCACACGCTTTGGCCCTTCAGATTCCTTTTGAGCTCGAGCTCTCTCTTCTTCTTCTCTCCTCCTCCCTTTGGCTTTGGCTTTGCTCTCTTTGCTGTTCTAAGCAGGTAAGCTTCGTTTCCACGATCGCAGAACTCATGTGTGTTTTGGTTGCTGAGAATGATAATCTGATCCATGTTCTGAAAACTGAGTAATACTTTAGCATGAATATAATAATATTTTTTTTTTTTTTGGGTGTGAATTATTGGTTCTGGTTTTCTGTTTTGATGGGGTTTTAATGGTCTTTGATCAAGGGGTTGGGTTGAGAAAGGTGAGATTGGATTGATTGAATGAGAAGTTGAATTTTGGGAAATGATTTGGTGTTTGGTTTTGTTGTTGTTGTTGTTTTTTCTTTTTCTTTTTCTTACAGGGACTCCCGACAGTTCAACTCAAGCGGTAAGTCTCCGAAGAGGCTGCTATGCTTACTGATCGATAAAGTTCATTGCTTTTTAATTTGTTTGAATGTAAAGTTCAAAACTTTACTTCAAATAGTTGTAATGGGGGTTAGAGACCTCTGATTCTGAAGTTTAGAAACCTATGAATGTTGGTGTATGTTTTGTGTAATTACATTAGGGACCTTTAATTGCATAAATGGGTTTGCACTTGGTCTTGTTGTATAATGAGTTTTCGGTCTCTAGCTGTTAAGGATTGCTGGCTGTCGGGTTTTAAACTGTGAGGTCATTCTTTGTTAATTGGTTGTAGTAGGATCTAGTTGGTTTCTTAATGCATATGTGTGATTTAGGTTTGCTGAGTCTTTAGTGCTGTGAATTAAGCCTGTCGTGATCTTTTGGTTGCAGTTAAGTCCATATCTAAATGTGTGCTTATGGACAAAGCTTATGTATGAACATAATTGAAGGAAGTAATGATGCTTAATATTACTGTTCCTTGGTTCGTACAAAGTCAACAAAGCAACAATCTTAGCTGAACCAACGGTGAAGCTATAATAATCGTGTATGAAAACTAGCTGTTAAAAATGACAGTAAATCAATGCATACAAGTTACATAATATCTTTCCTATGAATTGTTTGACTTTGATGGCTTAAAGCATGCTGTGTTGCTATCTTATCATATTAACTTGCAAGATCTCAAATATGTAACTATTTTATGAGCTGTATATGTTTATTTTGGTGCTGTATTGTAGGAAAAATGATTAAGCTATTATTTAAAGTGAAGGAAAAGCAGAGGGAGCTTGCTGAAAATGCCAATGGAAAGACACTGGTTAAGAAGCAAAGCGCAGGAGAATTACGGCTTCATAGAGGTATGCCATGTCAAAGTTTTACATATCTGTTATTGTTTAGGCGTTCTTTTTCCAAGGTATCTGAAAGAGGTGCCTCATTGTTCACATTTAAGCAAGCAACACGTAATAAACATTGAATAACATAACTTTGTATACGCAGTGTGTCAAGTTTTTGAGTTTTGACAACTTGCTTGTTATGCATGAAATTTAGCAGTTTTATAAATGCCTCTCTTTTTATTTTATTTTTATTTTTCTGGGATGCTAAGGTGGTAAAAGGTTGTGAGGGGCGAATGACACCTTGTAATGGCCTTTATATTGGCAGTCATGTCACAAAGACTGACCTCCAGTCATCTTGCTTTTCCTAGATGAGTTTAAAAATGACAGTCTTGTAAAAAGGGGCAAAAAGATAAACAATGAAACTGATACAGGCTTGTAATGGCATGTTATATTGACAGTTATGTCAAAAGAGACCATTACAAGCCATGGGATACTATTGTAGCTGATTTATTATGCAAAGGATACCCCCAGTTGTGGGATATTTTACATTTCCTAGATGAATTTAAAATGATAGCCTTGTAAAGAGGGGAGAAAGAAGAAAAGGATAATGATGGTGATATAGGCTTGTGTTCTAATTTTTTTGTTGGGTTTCCATTGCAGATATTAGTGAGCTGAACCTACAGAAAACATGTACCATAGCATTCCCCAATGGTAAGGACGATTTAATGAACTTCTTTGAGGTTACCGTCCGGCCTGATGAAGGATACTATCTGTAAGTGATTTATTGTGCAAAGTCTCATCCTGTCTTTGTCAGGCTGAATCCTATATGGTTTTAAGACTTGCATCTTCATTGTTGTTTTCATTAAAGAGATTTTTAACATGACAAATTCAACTTATTTAATCCTCTCAGTTCTTCAAAAGTGCAGTTTGAGTAAGAAAAGTCTCTAATAATTTGAAAATTGAGGATTGCCATCTCTAGGGATTTGAGATATTTGGATGACTCTGATACTCCCAAGGGCAACAGATTAAGGTTTAGGCATTTTTAAATCATGAAGTTTAAAGATGCTCTCATCGCTTGATCTATTATTTTCTTTGTGATCACTTGCTTTTATATTGGTGGTGGAGACTGGGGTGTTTGATTTTTGATATAGGAGTTTTAGACTTCACTGCCTAACTCAGTGTGCTATACTGTCGCAGAGGCGGTACATTTATGTTCACATTTCAAGTTTCTCCCATGTATCCTCATGAGGCGCCAAGGTCAAGTGCAAGACAAAGGTACACTATCCTGTCTTGTTATCTGCACACGCGTCGTTCTTGTCTAGATAATGTTGCTCCCAGGCATAAAAGTTGTCTCAACAGTATTTTCTACTTGCAGGTCTATCATCCTAATATTGACTTGGAAGGAAAGCGTCTGCCTCAACATTCTAAGAGAAGACTGGAAACCTGTTTTGAATATCAATACTATAATATATGGACTCTTTCATCTTTTTACGGTATTGATTATTCTTTCATAAGTTGGTTCTAAACAAGTCGGGTTAGTTTCTTAAATCTCATCTTGTTTTTGTGAATGCAGCAACCCAATTATGAAGATCCCCTTAATCATGATGCAGCTGCTGTCCTAAGGGATAACCCCAAGATGTTTGAGTCCAATGTGAGAAGAGCTATGTCTGGTGGGTATGTGGGGCAGACCTTATTCCTTGGTGCATGTAGAAGCTGCTTTTGTTTATACACCAGATTCATCCTTAAAGGTATGTGGGATTGTACATTTGGTCGTCAAAGCTTCTCTCTCTTCTGGTGTACTGGAACGTGAATTCTTCTAATCAGGCAAGGCTTAAGTATGCAGCTTATGAAACCTGGTGGTGTTACTTTGTGAAATGTTTAAGATATTGGCTGGAAAAACATGGTATATTCTCATAAGTTTGATGTGGATTATTGCAGAATTCTAGAATGGAGGCTTCAATTGTGTATTTATTTTCTAAATTAAAATGGGAAAGAACATGCTTTTTCCTACTTTTTTTTATCCAATTTGTATCCAGCTGCAACTTAAAATATTTGTTCAAAAATGCTAGACATTAATCTTATCTTCTACTGAATCTATTTTTGTTTCATTTTACATAATTTGCCCGTTGAACCATAAAATACATCATGTCCAATAGTGTAAATAATCATATAATACCTCTGCTAGTTTGGGATACTGTTTCTTCTTCCCAGGTCGAGTGAACAACTTAAATAAATCAGTGATCACTTTGAACTGTGCTGATATGTTTCACAATACGGATTCACTTTCTTCTCGGATTTCATGCTTTTAAGCTGAATTAAGGAAGAATTTTTGGAATTGTATAGCAGTATTGAAAAATACATTATGGTGCTTCCAATCTTTCTTTGGCAATCCTTAGACAATGAGACACTCTTTTCTGCTTTCTTAAGCCAAATATCACTGGGGTTTATGCTCCACGAAGATTTGAAGGTCAAGAAGCCTTATTGCTTAGTATCGTTTTACCTGCCTTTGATTTAATGCCCTATACCCCTATGAATCTGAAATTTCCGGAATGTGCTCTGAAAACTCTAAATTGCCTGTTTCCTAAAATGGAGAAGGTTGCATGCAAACTCAAACTTTTGAAGCAAACTACCATGCAGCTCCATGTTCTCCAATTCTCTGCTCTTCTCAAGTGGTTGTGTTGAATATTGCCAGTGTTCATCAAATTCTCCAGTAAGTCGTGAGTATTCTCTTGAACATGCTCTAGAGCGCGTAAACTCTTCATCCAAAGGAAAGAATGAAGACTCCAGTATTGCAAATATATGCATCAGGACCATCGAGCTGATGGATAGGTTTCCATAACTTGCTGCACACAGATCGGCAGTGTTGTCAACCAAGAATCCATGTAACATATTTTCTAACAAGTACAAAGTGCAACACTAACTATGAGTCTATGACTAGTATTTATATCAGCAGGACCATAGTTATAGCAGTACATGGAAATGCAACATTGCAGACCCAAACGACCAACTTTGGAACATGGAACCCTGGCAAATATGGGAATCAAGAGATATCTGGATCTTCAGGAACATCAAACAGCGTCCTGTCAAGGTCCTCAATGCTGCTACTAATTCGCCTTCTATCTTAGTGCTCAAAGCTATTAGTTGATGTCTTTTTCCGCCATCACTTAAGCCGAGCTGAAGTTTGATAGTTGTTTTGTTCATGCTTATAGAGCTTATGATGCCTTTATTATTCGAGATTCTGAAGGCTGCCTCTGTTTGCAAGCTCAAGGAATATTGGCAGAACTGGGGTGCATCTTGTGAGCTTCATGCTCCCTGTGAAGGTTACAGCCATGAACGACAATTGCTCGGAGATTATGATAGAAGTTGACTCCAAGACTATCACTGATTATGTTAGTAGGAGCTGCTCTAGTATCCCTTTGGAGATTAACATCCATTGTCAAAGATCTCAAGCATCTGTTCCAAGATGAAAGCTTTGTAGCTGATGCACCCGCCTAGTGCCTCCCCCTTATATGTCATTACTGTTAAGGACCTCTTTGAGATGAGTTCTGCATTGGATAACCTATTTTGAATATAGTGAAGGTTTGAGTACTACATTGTCAATTAATCTTGTTCATCCCTTTTGTGAAGAAGATAATAAAGTAAAGCACCAGAAGTAGTATTTAGCCATCATGGTACATTGTGGAGTACGAGTTGTCTGGTTACTTTTCAAGCTTTTCCAGACATCCTGCTTTACTTGCCAGATAATAAAGCAAGCTAATCTATTCCTAGACCCAAAAGAACTGTTCAACGCAACTAGCCTACCAGAGAACTATTGGCTAAACTCACATTTTGGCCACGAGAACTTCACTTTACAACATAAAAATCCTATATGACATCCAGCAAAGGAAACTAGTACAGTTCTTCCTGTCTACAGAATTTGACTACTGTTACAAAAGTGTAGCCAAAGTTAGTAGCTCTTCAATAAAAATTTCCTTGCGGATGTGCAGAAGTGGCTCTTCTCTTGCGAAAGACTATTGCGGTGCATCAACATCATCTTTAAGATTGATCAAGTTGAAGAGATGCTCATCAATCTTGATCGAGTCCAACACCCTCACTAGGAAAATGTCAGTATAAAGTTCCATAATATTTGACCCATAAGTGAGACATTGAGTATGGTATGAGTCTTGAAACATGGAAGTTCCAGCACCATACATTGAAATGGACCATGAGCTTGATTTCACTAAGACACGTAGTGGATGAAACAGAAGAATGACCAAAGATGCTGGGAAGGTGAAAGACTCAAGATGATAGTGACTTGGTTCAGTTGGTTCCCTTCCAAAAGCCTTCAAAAATACTTAATCTGATGTCAATCACAAACACATACATGATAGTAAACCTCACTTACATAAAGTCCCAAGCGTTGTAGCTACATCATTTCTATGTCAAACCACCATAAAACAAACTATTTCAGCATAAATATATATGCTGATAAGATTGATAAGATTTAAGGGAAAGAGACTGATAAGATTTACATAGACTCGAGAGTCGAGACATATCTCTAGTTCTCACTAATCGCTAGAGGCATTACCTCTAGGCTCACTAATTTCCTCTCTAGTAATTTTAGGAAACCACAACAAACTTTTTTTTTTTTGGATGATATCAGATAGACAGATACCTGGAAACAAATACCGTGAACAGTGACAGTTTTCTTTTCATCAGTTTCATCACTCATCTAATCTATCAGGGATAGCATTCCATATAAAGTGGAGAAACAATTACATCTTAGTAACAAAGGTAAGCATAAGCCAATAATACTCCATTTTAATTTGATATCAATCACAGTTGAATGACGGAAAATAATCATAATTATAACATCTGATTATATTATCCAAGTAGTTATATGTAGTGGCAGATATGCAGAAATGAACACGATCCACAACTTTATTGATGACAATAATGTTTCAATCAGACAGAAAAGACCATATATGAACAGTTTGACTGAGCAATCGTCAAAAGTTCAAAACTGATGATCATGAGACACTTGTTTACAATTTCTGAAAAAAAAAAAAGGAATGACTAAACTATCTAAAATCTATTGACATTTTGTGATTTTGCTGGAAAAATCTATTAACATATGACATCTGAAGAACATCACAAAACAGAGTAGAAACACCAAGAAAATTGTATGGAAGTGCAAAAGAATGTAGATTTGTCAAGACTCCTCCAGTCAATGTACAAGCTTCTTGACAATAGTAGCCATGTACTTTCCGTGATGCTCTGCAAGAGCGAGCTCTGTCTCAGTTGGTGCCCTTGTGCCATCTCCAGAAAGAACCCCAGAACCATATGGAGACCCTCCTCTAAGGAGTCCATTTGGAACATTCCAGCACCAAAGGTGTAGCCAATTGGAACATATATCATTCCATGGTGTGCTAACTGAGTAATGGCTGTCCAACTGAGCAAATATGCATTGACATAGTTTTGATGAGGATGGGATCGATAACATAAGATATTATTCTATATTACAACAGCTACAGAACATAAATAAATGTGGACACAACAACACAAGCATTCAGAAACTAAGTAGGAAGCACAGGAAATTTTAGTCTATAGTAGAATGGATGAGCATTTATATTGGTGAAATTGCATAGTAATCAACAAACTAGTACCATTGGCAAGGCAACAGTTCATACAAGCAACACGAACTATAAACTACATTCACCTACGGGTTACATAAGCTCATTTAAGTAGATGAGGTTCAAACACTGACCATCTTGTATCATATACATTTTATCTTGTATATGATACCAGATGGAAAACCAACTAAGCT
This sequence comes from Dioscorea zingiberensis, assembly GCA_026586065.1. Taxonomy (NCBI): domain Eukaryota; kingdom Viridiplantae; phylum Streptophyta; class Magnoliopsida; order Dioscoreales; family Dioscoreaceae; genus Dioscorea; species Dioscorea zingiberensis. The sequence goes on from JAGGNH010000131.1 coordinate 98,913, forward strand.
GTCACTGGTGCTTCTAATAGGTTCTAGGATCTAACGCATTTATCATAATCTTAATCAAATAGGAAATGGAAGTACTGATTATTCTCAGATTCAATAAATAGAGAAAAATATTATTGGCTGATTTACTTTAGTTGAATAATGACAAAGCAATGCCTAGACTTCATCGTTTTGAATATATATCTTTGTTTACTTCTGATACTATCTCCAACCACTTTCAGCTATCTTCAACCACTTTCAGCTTACCTGGTGCAGTATTAGTTCATTATATAAAAATGAGCTTATTTAAGCATCTTACAACAGTACAAGACAGGCTGTTACTTCAGCACCCTAAAGGAGTGTTTCAGAAGGGGTTGAAACTTGAACCTAACTTCAGTTCCATATCCTTTATCCCATTGGATAAAGATCTTGAAAGTTGACACCCAACCCCCGTCTACTAATTTGGAAGTCATCATGGACAATTCAAAAGACCAATTGCTCTACCAAAGAATAAAGAATGTACATTTCATGTAGTTGGAGCCACATTGTTCAAAACTACAGAACACAATTGACAATGTATACAAGCAATGTGATCGAACATAGAATCCAAACTCCAATGCTCTTGCATTTTAACACTTTTACTTGAATATGCAATTTACAAACCTTTTCCCTTAGACACCAACTTCTAATTCACGTCATACCACTCAAACATACCAAATGCGCCAACATTCAACTACCAGCAAAAGCATTAAGTAAAACACAATTCTTCAAACCAACGAATTCGAAATAAAAACCAAGGGAGTCTTACTTACGCATTAGTCTCCTGTCCACCACCCTGGGTGCCAGTACTCACAAAAGAACCCAGCAGGCACCCCTGCAAGCTTCTGCTCCCTCCAAAGCTCCCCGTGGAGTCGAAAAACGCCTTCATCTGAGCAGCCATTGACCCATACCGGGTAGGAAACCCAAACAAAACCCCATCAGCCTCCACCAGTCTCTCAGGCACTATCACAGGCACCCCAGGAATGGTTTTCTTGTCCGATTGGAGACGAACAAGATGCTGAGACAGTCATCATTACCCTTTTTTTTTTTTTTTTTTCCAATAAGGTTCTAATGACCATTATATTAGAGAACGATTTTGACAGTGACCTCATCGGTTATCGTTTTCGATCAGAAGTCGGGGAGGCCTTTTTCTGGTAATTTCACCCGCTTCCTTTCATTTTCCCCCTCTCAATCACCTCATATTGTTGATCAAAAAAAAAAAAAAATCACCTCATATTTTTGACGTCAAATGATTTTTCAATGTAAACTTCTAGATATGCACAACACACATCTTCTGACTGCTGACAAACAATATTCAAGAGTAGTGTGAGAAATATTTAGATAGGGCAAACGTATTAGCCAATCAATCCACGCCCAATCAATCACGTTTCTTTATTTTTTAATTGTATTTCAAAACAACTTATGTTTAATTATAATGAAATATCCAAAACACCCCCTCGCATATTGGCTGGACATCTTGGCCGCTATGGCAGTTCCCTCTTACCTAAAAATCTCTCGAGTAGTGACATTTAGAATTTCCATTTTACAATCTTTACACTTTTGGTAAGTTAAATTTTGTCTTTACTAACTTAAATTTTGTATTTTTATGAGAATTTTGAAAAAAAGAAAGAGAGTGTGAATTACAAATTAGAGAGTGTAGATTTCACTCTCTTAACTATATGTGAATTAAATTCAATGTTGATATGATTTCCTTATGCACTTTAATATGAAAATTAAAAACAAGATTAATGATATCTTTGAGTTTGTAAACCACAATTAGTAAAATGTTATCGATTTGATTATTATGCAAGATGAGCCTACAAGAGCGCCATTTAATTGAGCCAATGGAGACATGGAGTCACCATGTCTAAGAATGAGGTGGATTCTGTAGATGTAGTGGCTAAATCCCGAGGAAAAGTGAGTTTCATAGATATGGTCAGCTACTCATATTTTTGATCGAGATCACATGTTTTTTTCAAAAGCTTTCTAAGCCCAGAAACTAAATCAGTATCGGGAAGTCTACTACTTAGACGTTATGACTAAATCCATCGGTGTTACTCTCGGCTACCTTTTAATGGGCAGCACTAGCGTAGGGATTTTTTATTTTATTTTACAAGTAGTATGTGAATATGTGTAATATACTGTTACAATGTGCTTTTGTCAATTGTGAAAGAACCAATTTAGTGATTTTGGCATTATTGTTTAGTAAGTTTAGACTCGTAATTAAATTGAACTTACATTTTTAATATTTAAAAACTTTTATCTTAATATAGACAATTATCAAAGAGCTTGAATTTTATCGATTAGGTTGAAATATACTTTGAAAAGTAGAAACCAAACTGCATGTAGCCCTTGCCAATGTAAGTTACGTAAATTATAACTACTACGGTGGTCGAGTTGGTAAGAGCTTTCAGCTGTGGGACCCCACACTCGGATTGAATCTATGCCAACGCGGACTGAAGTTTAAATCTTATCTATTCTTGGGGGCGAGAGGGATAAAGCGTTTTGACATGATCCCCGCCAAGCATTATTATTAGTCTATGGGCCTAGGAAACCTTTAAGGATACCGTGTGATCTCCATAAAAAAAGTTACGCAAATTATCAATACAAAGTCAGTGAAGCTCTTGCCTTACTTCATGGACTTCGTTTTGCTCTCATGTGGGGTTTAGAAGGTTGGAAGTCGAAGGTGATGCTCTATCTATCATTAATTCCTTAATTACATGTTGAGAGTGATGGTTTAAGTTTTGAGGGACACCTCTTAGAAAAAGTTAAACATTAAATTAAGTCTTTTGATTTTGTAATAGTCATTTTGTAAAGCGGGAAGATGTTGCTCACCGTTCATCAAAAGAGGCATTGAAAGTTAGTCAACTTTTTCTTTGTTTTAGAGCAGGCCGGCCTACAGGAAATTCAAGGCCCGCTAAAAATAAAATTGGGCCCTTTATATAAAAAATCAAAAATATTTTATATTGATAAAAAATATATGATACAGCGGGGGACAAAAACCAATACCCCGAAAAATAAACATTACATCACTTTATATCAATCAAATCTCATCTAAAATGATTTCTTCTATATATTGTAAACAATTGCCCATCAATGCAAAATATGATTTAATCGCACTCTTGCATTCCCTTTTGTCTAGCACTAGCTGCTTCAACTTTTATATATTGTAAACAATTGCCCATCAATGCATACTTTGGGGCCCAAAGATCGCACTCTTGTTGTTCCTTTTCTCATATTTCTAACAGAAATACATTTTTTACCCATCTACTGCTTCAATTTGGGCCCTAGGCGTCACCCTTCAAAACTTGGGCCTGGGCTGCTCAGCCCTGCCTGCCCCTGGGCCGGGCGGGCCTGGTTTAGAGTCGAGCACTCTATGACTTCTTTAGTGTGTCGAATAGACATTGATGTCTGAATTCTAAGTGTTTGATCATCTGTGTAGAATCTTGTACCCAATCTCATTGTAATTGAGTTCATTATAAATAAAAGTTCTGTTTTGATTAAAAAAAAAAAAAAACTGCGGCGTAATTTTAGCACAGGTTACAATTTTTCATTTTGGCATCCTAAAGTAAAATCCGAATTGTCAAAAAAATAAAAATGTTGTAGAGAAACTGAATTTGAGAGAAATTTGCTGTATATTCTCATTGATAATAGGGGCCTCTTTATATAGAGGATTACAATGCATAGAATCTCAATCATACAAGGAAAGTAATGCATTACATTGAATAGGAATCTAGATCCTTCTAATTTAACCCTATTACCACTAGGTCAAGTAACCTAGAGTTTGGGCCAAACACAAATTAGGGTTATCCTTAAAACACTCCCCTTGTGTTGTCCAAAGCGGTGCTTCTCTCGTTGCCTCGTTAAAAACCTTGCCCGAGTAACAAAACCCGGTGGGACAAAATAACCTCGATTCGAAGGGGAAAAGAGCACAACACACCCTTCACGCTTCGAGGTGAACATGTAGACATCTCCCCCTCATGTCTATGCCTCCCTTGATGACTACATCATGGGAGTTCAGATAATTTCCATAAGCCAATTCTTGCCACATGTTTCTCGAGCGTGGATTTAGGCAATGACTTAGTAAACAAGTCTGCCTTATTGTCCTCAGATTGAACACAGTTCACTTTGATCTTGAGGAGCTTACATTTGTTCTTGATTATAGAAGAATTTGGGCGATATGTGCTTGGTGTTGTCGCCTTTGATGTAGCCTTGCTTCATTTGTTCAATGCAAGCGACATTATCCTCATAAATGCTTTCGTTGGCTCATCTGTGGTAGACTTCAAACCACAATTGCTTGAACATGCGTAATTATGGATCGAAGCCATATACATTCACGAACCGCTTCGTGAAGAGCAATAATCTCTGCATGATTCGAAGAGGTAGCGACTAAGGTCTGCTTTGTAGACCTCCAAGATATCAGCGGTCTTTCCCATGGTGAAAACATAGCGGTTTGGGAGGCGACCTTTGTGTAGATTCGAGGAGAGGTACCCAAAGATCGGCAAAACCTTACAAAACACTTATATCGTTTTGGGATGGGGAGAGGGAACGCGATTCACCATGTGTGGAGTCCACGGCACTTGATGGGTCCGAATCCATCTTTTCTCTGTAGGGATAGAACAAGCCCATATCGATCATTACCACTTAGGTATCGAAAGATATCTTTAACACCGATCAATGGCGTCGTGTTGGCGTTGAGCTATATCTAGCTAGCAAGTTCACAAATGGCCGAATGAGATATCCGGTCTTGTGCATTATGCTAAGTACAACAATGCGCCTATTGCACTTAGATAGGGCACTTACGCCTCTAGCACTTCTTCGTCGTCATCTTTTTGGACTAAATGGATCCTTCTTTGGATCAAGACTTCACGGGCCACCATTGGGGTGCTTGAAGGCTTAATTTTGTCGTTGTTGAAGCGCCTAAGCATCTTTTGGGTATAAGGCTGATTGATGAATCGTGATACCATCTTTCACGGTGCTCAAGTTCTAAACCGAGGCAAAACCGTGTTTTCCCAAGATCTTTCATCTCAAACTTCGGATTTCAAGTGTTCACCGGTTTCCCTTAATTCTTTAAGGGTGCCAATTATGTTCATGTCATCGACATAAACCGCTACTATTGCAAATCCGAAACTTGTCCTTTTTATGAACACACACGGGCATAGTTCATTGTTGACATATCTCTTCCCAATCAAGTAGTCACTTAGAGCGGTTATACCACATCCGGCCCTGATTGTTTCAATCCATATAGTGGCGTTCAACCTTATAGCAAAGCGGCGCTCCGTGGTTTAGAGCCACTTGATTTGGGTAAGCTGAATTCCATCCGAATCTTCATGTATATCTCCTCGTATCTAGATCCCCATATAGATACACGGAACCACATCCATAAGCCGTGCATGTTCGGGCTTTTCTAAACTACCAAAGTGACAAGGTAGCGGAACGTAATGACGTCCATTACGGGAGAATAGGTCTCCTCATAGTCGATTCCGAGGCGTTGTGAGAAGCCTTTAGCCACAAGGCGAGCTTTGTATCTTACAATCTCGCTCTCTCATTACGCTTTCTAGCGAATACCCATTTGTGACCAAGCGGTTTGGTGTTGGCGGTATTGGTACAACTTTGCCAAATACCTTTCTTTTTAAGCTAGAGAATCAAGTTGCACTGGATCGCATCTTTCCATTTTGGCCAATCAGCTCTACGTTGGCATTCATCAGCGGGCGTGGTTCATGTCATCGGTCTCAATAATCTCACAGCGCCCTTTGAATACGGCGAATACATCATCGATGATGATGGAGTTTCTTTCCACGTCCCATGTACACTAGTGTAATTTCTGAGAGATCTCTACGTTCTCATGGATAGGTTACGACATTGAGGCGTCCCCAATGATGTCTCTTGGACATAACCATAATCCGGAACATTCTCATGAGGCGGGTTTTGAGTATCGATGATCAAAGGATTTGTTTGTGCCTCGTTCGGCTCTCTTTCTAGGGCAAGTATCCTTCAACCAATTGGTCTACGGCGCTTTCTTGCGGGACCTGCGGCCATAGATGCCACATCATTGCCATGTTAGGCAATGGCGCCCATTTCACGGTGTCACGCGGGGTGGCGTGATGTCGATATTAGGGACATCGATCCTTCGCGGTACGCGTTTGCGGCGGTATGTGTGATCTCATCACTTTGGCAACATCGAAAACGCATCGGTGAGTGTACGCTCGTTGCGGAGCTTCGATTATTCTTCGCACTTCAAGTTGGGGTGGTAATGCGAGGGATCGAGATGAGACATAGTGGGAGACGGACCACGCGACAATTCACATGCGTTCTGTTGAACATACGTGTTCTTATCTCCCCTAACCGCTTGGCTCCAATTTTCTGCGGTAGTCAACAGCCTATTTTCTCAAGCGCGTGCGCAGACCGTTGGATGCGGCCGTCGGGGTGTCCCTTGACGACTTCTTTCAAGCAATTGTGGACGAGGAGAGCACCAACCTGCGTGGTAGGATTCTTTTGTGCCTCGTGGCGAGGACTTTTCTTGAGCTTCTTGAAAATCACCAATCGATACACTGGATGTTGTAGATCGAAAGCGAGCGAGAACCATCGGGAAATGAGGAGAACTTGCTAAAGCGTGACTTTAGCTTGGTACGGTTGCTAGGAAGCGTTACCCTTGCTTGGCCGGTTCAAAATGCTAGTTGTCGCTGTGACACTACCGGTGACTCCCCAAGGAGACTAGGACGGAAACACGCGTTGTGCAGAGGGTTTGGTGGCACTAATAGTCGGCTCCCGAGGAGACTAGGACTTAGAGTGTGATCACCGCTAAGAGAAAGAGAAGGAGAGGGAGAGGAGTTGCTCTTAGAGAGGTTTGCTCTAGAGAGAACTTAGATCATCTTAGAGATGTTGTTGTTGAATGTGAATGTGTCTTGGTGTTGGTGTTTGGTGCATTGGTACTACAATCGCTCTCGAGGAGACTAGGACTGAAGTATGTTGTGAGAGGGGTTTGGTGGCACCGAAAGTGGAAACTACGAGAAGACTAGGACTAGGAGTGTGATCACCGCTAAGAGAAAGAGAAGGAGAGAGGAGTTGCTCTTAGAGAGGTTTGCTCTAGAGAGAACTTAGATCATCTTAGAGATGTTGTTGTTGAATGTGAATGTGTGTTTTAGAATGAGAAGAGAAGGTGTTTATGTAGGGAAGAAAAAGAAGAGTGAAATGATGAGTGGAAGAAAAATAATGAAAGTGGAGTATGAAAGTGATTTGTAAAATATGGAAAAGATAGAGAAATGATGAAATGAAAGCAAAGCATGAAGGTGCAACAACATGGAAGTGATGATGATCTATTAAAGAGATTGTAGAAGAAAAATATATCCAAGGAAAAAAAGAGAAGCATCTAGCTTTCTTCATGTGGGTAGGAAACATGAACATGTGAATATTGAGCTGTTTTTAGGTCACTTTCTGCCCCTTTATTCCTTCAATTATTTCTCCAACAAGAATTCTGATTTTGACTATGACCTCTTCATAACAAATGTTCCACTATGAGTGTAGATCACACTGGTCAAATTTCAGAGCTTTTCATACAGTGGTTGGGCGGAAACGCTGCTGGACCTCTTACAGGTCCAGTTTTCCAGTTTTGCTTCTGTAGAAAATTGGACTGATTGTTTGGAAGGCCTTCCCACTCAAAAATATCTCTGGCACTCTTCATAAGAAATGATCCTTGGGCTGTCTAGAATGGATCTGCAGAGTTTCAGCTCATTTCAAGTTCATTTGGTCAGGCGGTCGCCCCTCCTTCCTTGTCTAGCTCGGTTTCTCCTAGCCTAAATGGGCGTAGGAAAAATATGCTAAAGTTGACTTTTCATACTTCCATAGTAGGCTTTATTTAGCCCCCTAAATATATATTTTCTCGAGCTTGTCGACAATATATAGCTTGAGCCACTGATATTGGCTCAATTTCTCCAAGACGTGCCTTGTCGAGGCCAAAATGTTTATTTTGGGTCCAAACATTGCCCCCGGACCTTGAAGTCAAAAGGTCTTCGCCTTGGTGAAGAGGTCTTGAATCAAAGACTGCTCTTATAATGTCGTTGCTCCAAAGCCACTTGTATTGGCTTGACTAAAATTACTTGAACAGTAGCTGTTGTGAAATTTTTAATTAAAACTACGCAGCGCCGAATTTAATCGTCAAGTAGTATAGTGTGCAAGTAATGCAGGTCGCTCCAACCGAGGATTGATAATTAATTTAAATCCTAACCTAATTAATCCAAAACACAAAAACACATAAACAATCAAACTAAAGAAGATATGGTTTTAAGGTTTTTCAATAAACAAATAATTTGAGAATTAAAGAATCAAACAACCAATGATAAAACCTAGGGTTTCAAATCAACCACTAACAATCCTATTTATGTTTGATGCAATTAATAGATTCTTTTTATTTATTTTGATGACAATTCCCATTATCTAAGTCCAGGTAATGCACTTAGACCATAGTTTTCCTTGAGTGTATGATTCTCTCCGTGCAACGGAGAGGTCGATATCCTAACACATGCAGTTTATCCGTGTACGGCATAAATTTAACACATAGAACTCATTACGCTCTAGAAAACAAGAGAATCATGCAAACCATTACTTCAGAGTACCACAATAATGTAATTCACAACTCTTAATCACAAGAAGCTAATTTGAATTATATATTGCAGGTACGCCTCAAATTCATCTTCTAATTACTAGATGCAAAGCCCTAAGGTGATCAATCAAAGAACTTAAACATAAAGCATCAATTCAAATAGTGACTAAGAATTCATCATAAAGAAACTATAAATCCATCAATATAATATCAAAGTACATAAACAATCATGATAGGGCATCATCTTAACCCAAGAAAAAGGTTTAGTAAAATATAACTAAATAAAACATGGGAAAAACATAAAAAGAATGGAAGGAAAAAAGAAAGGGAAGATGGATGAGTGGTCTCCGCCCATAGGCATCTACATTGTGCTCCGAGACTCTCTTTTCATGTAAATTTGTGCTCCCTTATATAGGGAAGATTTCTGCTCATCTTTGGATTCATGTTTCCTTGTAAAACTTGGATTTAGATTCATTTCTTCATTTGGAATGGGAAAACCTTGAAATATCTCTTGTAGAAGTAGGAATAAGTTCATCATTGAATCCTCATCTGAATTAACTTCCTTGAAACATTAGGATTGATGATCTTGTGCCACGGAACTTGAGTTCTCCACGAATGGTTGTAAATTCCCGAGTAGATTTCCTGTCCGACCTATCTTCACTCAAATAATCATAACTTGCTCTAGAAGAATAGAAATCGAGATCCGTAAAATTCTACAGAAAGTTGACATCCGTAGCTTTCCAATGATATAAGGCTCATTGTCTGATTCGATCTGGATAACTCCCAGTAATTCGGTGAAGTTGGATGTTCTGCACAGACAGATTCCCGATCTCGTGATTGCACATTGTCTTTTAAATCCTAGTTAGCTCATTTTATCTTCTTTTCTTCTTTCTATGGAACAAACCTACAAAAACGCTTAAACTAACGTAAATGACTCGAAATAAAGAGGACTAAACATAAATACTAAGATTAAGAGGCAAAGAAATATAGGAAAATATGAGCTGCATCAAGAGCTCTCTCTCCTCTTAATTATACATAGTGAACATACATATATTAATTGCGGTCTTCTTTTGCGAACCATCCTTTTGCGAGGCCATGTAATTAAAACCACTTCGCTGCCAACAATTCGCAACCCAGCTTTATTACAATTATTGGCAAAAATATTGAGTTGACCTCCTCCACTGCTAATACCATACTAGGCATATTAAATGCCTCTTGTATATGTGCCCGGACCAATACCAATGGCCTCTTAAGTATATTAGCAAATTCCAGCCACTATTAGGCAAGAACACAATATATATATATTTTTTTTTAATAGCTGAATGGGCTTAGTATTGTATAGTGTTGCCCCCCTAGTGTTGCTAGGCATAGTGAAGAAATGATTATGGGCCTCAAAAACAGGCCTTCATGAATGGGTTTCTCGCGAGTTTAGGAACACTAGAATTGTCCCCAAGGCTTATGCGAAGAGACCGGCTAATAAATTAATCCCTCGGTGTTTTGACTCCTCGGTAATTTTTGGATCGCACTAATTTTTTTTTTGATAAGTAGCCAATTCAATAAGACAATGTGAATCAAGGTTTAGACATGCGGCCCAAGTATAGTCAGCCTAGACACAAATTTTCTTTCAAATTAGTTGGGCAACCTTCTTTGAAATGGCCAGGTGGGGAGGGGCGAACAAGAGAGGCAGAATCCATTTTGGCATGAGCTACTCCCACATAGTGGTTTAGGCCCATTTGCACGCGACTCGGATTCAAGAAACTGTCATGAACGCTTGTCCCCTTTCTAGACACCATTTCACATAGGCTATACTTACTAAGATGAGAAAGGTCATAAGTGTGAAGACAGTTCAACAAGTGTTAATAAAAGCCGCCTTAACCTTAAGGGACCCTGAACTAGGCACCAATAGGGAGTTTAGGCCAATATTAACAAAAGAGACTTCACCTATTCCGTTATGATTCACAACCCCTTACCAAATTCAACTTTTTATTTTTTTTTTTTAATGAAAAGAAAAATAAAAACGAAAATTAACAGAAAATTAAAAGCAAAGAAAGAAAGAAGCTAGCAACACCATGTTTGGCTAACCTCTAGAAGACCACGGGAGGCCATCTATGCTTCATTCCAATCTCCATGTATCAAAATTTGTAGGGTAAAAATTCCTCCCGTGAGAGCTTGTAGGAAAAGAACAAAGATACTTCGCGTCGAAGAATTGGAAGCAATTTGGCTCAGAGGGAGGAGTAATCTTGCCCCCAAGTATCTTTGTTGGCATAGCATTAGCCACAGATTGGCCATTATATAGGCGACCACTTGTTGGTTTGAATTCTCATGATCAAGAGCCTCAAAACAACAATTTGGTCGCCTAGATCATATTTAATCACCGCTTGGCTATTAGAATTTTTAAGAAATTCCTTTTGGTGATCAACAGAATGAACATGGGCTCCATCTTGCTCCCCCATGCATCCGGATGTAGCCCGCGTATTTGGCTTGATCGGTGGAGAAATCAGCTATATGTTCAGAGACAATTTCATTGTCGAGAAAAACATTCTTGTGGACCGTCTTCTCCATGCACAACCTCTCGTGTAAGGCTGTGGACTCAACAAAGGAGACCACTACGCTGATTGCCACCTATAGGCAAGTTAGTCTCGTAAATGACCTCTTCAAGCGAAAGCGGTGTTCTCGAATCGCGTGAACTCATCGAGCCGCCGACGGTCCTCCTTGCAGGGCTTTACTCAGATTCTCATGGTATGCGGTAGAATTCTTTTGAAGGATATCAAGCCGCTTCTTCTATGCTCGCATTCTCTGGAATGGGAATGGGCACATAGCCTTCTATAAATCGCCATGACTTGAGAATTTCTTTTGGTAAAGAATTTCCTCCGCATCCCAATGATGGTGAACATAAAAAGACTCTGGTGTAGTCCCACCGGGCGTGCCAAAATGTTTGGCTCAATTTTTCTGCAGCTGGTCAAGCGATCTCTTTCTACAGCTGAGCGTGCCGGCAAGACGTTAGTGCGGTCGCCGGGGTGTCCCTTGACCTGACTTCTTTCAAGCAATTGTGGGCCGAGGAGAGCACCAACCTGCGTCGTGGGATTCCCTTTGTGCCTGCGTGGCGAGGACTTTTCTTGAGCTTCTTGAAAATCACCAATCGATACTCGATGTTGTAGATCGAAAGCGCAGCGAGAACCACTGGAAATGAGGAGAACTTGCTAAAAGCGTGACTTTAGCTTGGGTTGCTAGGGCGTTACCCTTGCTTGGCCGGGTTCCAGAATGCTGTGGTCGCTGCACTACCGCCGCTCCCAAGGAGAGACTAGGACCGAAGCACGCGTTGATGTAGGGTTTGGTGGCACTAATAGTCGGCTCTGAGGAGACTAGGACTAGGAGTGTGATCACTGCAAGAGAAAGAGAAAGAGAGGGAGAGGAGTTGCTATTAGAGAGGTTTGCTCTAGAGAGAACTTAGATCATCTTAGAGATGTTGTTGTTGAATGTGAATGGGTGTTTTAGGAATGAGAAGAGAAGGTGTTTATATAGGGAAGAAAAAGAAGAGTGAAATGATGAGTGGAAGAAAAAATAATGAAAGTGGAGTATGAAAGTGATTTGTAAAATATGGAAAAGATAGAGAAATGATGAAATGAAAGCAAAGCATGAAGGTGCAACAACATGGAAGTGATGATGATCTATTAAAGAGATTGTAGAAGAAAAATATATCCAAGGAAAAGAGAGAAGCATCTAGCTTTCTTCATGTGGGTAGGAAACATGAACATGTGAATATTGAGCTGTTTTTAGGTCACTTTCTGCCCCTTTATTCCTTCAATTATTTCTCCAACAAGCATTCTGATTTTGACTATGACTTCTTCATAACAAATGTTCCACTATGAGTGTAGATCACACTGGTCAAATTTCAGAGCTTTTCATATAGTGGTTGGGCCGGAAACGCTGCTGGACCTCTTACAGGTCCAGTTTTCCAGTTTTGCTTCTGTAGAAAATTGGACTGATTGTTTGAAGGCCTTCCACTCAAAAATATCTCTGGCACTCTTCATAAGAAATGATCCTTGGGCTGTCTATAATGGATCTACAGAGTTTCAGCTCATTTCAAGTTCATTTGGTCAGGCGGTCGCCCCTCCTTCCTTGTCTAGCTCGGTTTCTCCTAGCCGGCGGTAGGAAAATATGCTAAAGTTGACTTTTCATACTTCCATAGTAGGCTTTATTTAGCCCCTAAATATATATTTCGAGCTTGTCGACAATATATAGCTTGAGCCACTGATATTGGCTCAATTTCTCCAAGACGTGCCTTGTTAGGCCAAAATGTTTATTTTGGGTCCAAACACTAACGCATGGGAAGACCGTCTCATCAAAGTGACAATCCGCAAATCTAGCGGTAAAGAGATCGCTTGTCAAGGGTTCAAGATAGCGGACAATAGTTGGAGATTCATAGCCAACATAGATGCCCATTCGTCGTTGTGGACCCATCTTTGTAATGTGGCTGGCGTAATAGGCACATAGATGGCACACCCAAAAATGCGTAAATCACGAGATATCAGGCTCGTGCCCAGTCACTACTAGCTGTAACGCCAGAGTAAGATTGGGTTGCAGCGATTGGATTCGTAGGATAAGCGAATTAAGCGTCGGCATGCAATATTGCATATCCCCGCGTAAAGCAGGGGAGATTGGTGCGCATAACCAATGTCCGTGCTATCATATGTAGTCGTTTGATAGCGGCCTGCGAGACCATTTTGAGTATGAACATGGGGGAACTGGATGTTCTACATCAATCCCAGGATTGACATGCAATAGTCATCGAACGTTTTGATGTAAACTCCCGGCATTATCAAGTCAATTGACTTAATTGGATGGTCGTGGTAGTGAGCCCGTAGACGGATGATCCGGGTAAGTAGTTTAGCATAAGCATCATTTCGAGTGGACAAATGTACCGACATGTGACCAGCGTGTCGACGCATCAACCAATACCATAAAGTATTTAAAAGGTCCGCATGATGGTTGGATTGGTCCACGGATATCCCCTTGGATTCTCTGTAAGAACGGAATGAGTATTTTAGGATCCTTTGCGTAGGACGGTCTCGGCCCCACTTTCGAAGGAACAGGCTTTGCAAAATGAGCGAGGGCCTTAGAAGTAACCAATGAGGATTTTGGTTGGGTCTCGAAGGCCTCGCGTGGCGCTATTAGAAGCAAAGTGTGTGACTACATCTCCCAATATGGTTTGTGCGGCGCCATGGCTACTAGGAGGAGCAACCATGGCGTCATGTTTCATGGTTGCGCCATTGATGGCGCTATCACTAGGGATGTGGGCGCCTTTCGGGCGCCCAAGATGCCAGCTACAGCTAGCTGCAATTTTGCGGTCTTATAAGTCCTTGAATCAATTTTTGATTCTTGCTTCTTCTCACTCTGAAGAAAGGATGCCCGTGTGAAGTCTTAAGTATACTGAGCATCATATCACGCGACCAAGACGCCCTAGCTCTGGTCATGCCAAAGCCAATATGTGTCTCAATCCAAGAGATCTTCTCTTATGACATTATTGGATTCAATTGGTCAAATGGTAGTGACATAAAGTCCACTAGTTTGACACATAAGCTTCTCTAAGATGCGCTTTCGTCCGCATTCATTAGAGGTAATGCAAAGGAACGCTTTTCCGTTTCTCATATATTATGCGCTTTCCGCATGGAACTCAGCTGGCTCTTATATCTTTGAAGCTCAATAAGGTTCGATTTGCCTTAGGAGCGTAGAGAGCTTCAAATGGACTTTAATCAAGGTGCCATTCTCGCAATAGGAATTGGGCAATTCCATGTCCTTGAACTAAAACCCCATGGCCCAAATGACCATCGTAGTCACAGAGGAATATGTAGGCAACATCTCTAAGAATAATTGCCTATGTCGAAGAATGGTGTGCGTGAATGCGACTATCCGCAAGACATTGAAGTTCATCCATTCCTTGAAAAGAAAAGCTCATAATTAAAAAGGAGTCATAAAAGAAAAGAACTCAACTTTTATTAATAAGCCAAACGGAATTACATCATCGCTTCTTTAACCAAAGAAAATCTAATCCAATAAATATGGCAATTGCCTACATGTCTTGGAAAATAAAAAAGACTTAATCAAAATCGCCAGCTTCGGTCTTGATCCTTGTAGTCTTCCACCCTTAGATCGGAGATCGCCATCTTGATCTTCTTGTTCCATGTAATTTGCCTCCCCTTGCTTCACGATACGCCTTGTATGCTGTTTGCAACATTCGGGATGCAGTACACTTCTTTTGCCCAATGTCCACTTGATCCACATCGAAGACAAACATCTTTATGGTCGACTCCTTGATCGAGGTGCTTTTTAGTGCATGATTTGGACGCTTATTACTCTTGGTGGCGCTACCACTATAGCCGGAGAGGCTCCGCCTCTCTCTCTCTCTTCACACGCTGACCTCCACGGTTCCGCACGCGCCCTCTCTTGGCGCATTTCCTTCCCTCTTTAGGGCGCAGAATATGGACCGTAACGCCCGTAATTGTCCCTACTCTTAGGTTTCGCTCCTTGCGTCCTCCCTCGGGGCGCCACTATAGTTAGACTCTAATAGACTTAGTTCCCACGGGTCTAGCATTATAGTTCTTCACAAGAATATTGTCGTGCTTTTCAGCCTACGCTCATGGCGCCAATGAGCTCATGAAATCTTGTGGATACGCCCCGCTTTCACATCAATCCGATAATTCTTTGAAATCATCAGTATGCGTAGGACGGGAAGGTAGAGAGAGTCTTCTCGATCAACATCAGACGCTTATGGCTTGGCCACAAAACTCCATCGAGACTTGATAATGTAAGAGCTTCCGAAGTTATAATCAAGCACGCACTTGAAATCACAAAAGCGGAGGCTATGCCATCGCGACTTCTAAATCGTGAAGCAGGAGTCACTTTAACGCTAAGCCAAATCACGCTCAAGTTCTACCCATAGCTTTCGGGTCTTCCCTCATTGAGGTATTCACTTTGGAGCCGCCATTCATGTGCCTTGTCATGAGAATGATGGCTTTTAGCTTGTTTTGCTTCAACAAAGCATTAGCTTGCTCAATGGAGAGCACGCTCGACTAGGCTCTTGGATGGCTTCCGTAAGTCCATCAGCCTTTAAGATGTTGGCGCACATCTCGACCCACCTATGGTATCCAGCCGCCAGCTTGTCTCCAAGGAACAAAGTTCAACTTGTTCAAAGTTACTCATCCCTAAAAACAACACAAGATTAGGGTTAGTTTCGGAGCCGTAAAAAGGCTACCACTTAAAAACTATTAAATTTCTCGAGCGTAGTCGCCTAAGAAATTAGGGATTTTCTCGAGCCGTAGTCGCTACCAAGAAAATCCGATTCCAAGAGGGGTTTTGGATTAGATCAAAACAACGTATGTATGTGGTCGCATCGCTTTTCTTCTCAACAAACTCTTAAGTTTGGAGGACTCTACAAGCTCCAAGCTTGGAGTGAGCACCTAACCCCCAAATCAGCTCGGGCTTTTGATCTCCCCTATGAAGAAGAAAGGGGTAGAAGAAGGGATGTTGGAAGTCCCCGAGAAAAAGAAGAAGAAATTGAAAAACTTCAAAAACGGAACTTTTAGAAAAGTTTACCTGAAAAAGATGCCGGAATTTTTTTTTCCCGGAGAAGTTGTTGGTCGGCCGCGGCAGCTGATATCGGGCAGGTCGCCGCGAGGATGTCGCGCGAGGACGCCGCGAGATGCCGCGAGGATCGCTGGCGGGCCAGCCAGCTGGGATGCGATTGCCGCGGGATGCCGCTGAGGTCAGCGAGGATGTGCCGCGGATGCCGCCAGGACCGCTGCTAAGGGCCGCGCATGGTGATGCCACGAGGAAATGTTATGGGCCGCCGCGAGGATAGTTTCGGGATGCCGCGAGGACAGCCAGCGCGGATGCTGCGGAGATGCCGCGGGCCAGGGCGTGAGTCGCGGCCGCGAGGGCGTGCGAGCGCGACGCTGTAAGGTAGAACGCAAGTGGCTTGGCGGGCGCTTGCTGGGGCGCCAGGCTAACCTCGGGTTAGCGCCGAAGTTGCGCCAAGGCTCGCTGGGCAAGTAGTAGCGCAGCAAGGCAAATCCGTGGAGCTTGATCAATTTCGGGGTTTGGTTTCTAAAGCTAGGGTTAGGGCTCGTGGCCGATAATGTGTGTTGTAGAGAAACCGATTTGAGAGAAATTTGCCGTGATATTCTCACTGAGCACAGTGGCCTCTTTTATATATGAGGATTACAAATGCATAGAATCTCAATCATACAAAGAAAGTAATCGTAGACATATGAATAGGAATCTAGATCCTTCTAATTTAACCCTATTAGCCACTAGGTCAAGTAATCTGTAGTTCAAAACACAAATTGTGTTATCCTTAAACAAAAAATAAATAAAAGTAAAAACCAGAAGCCTATTATACTTCAGTTAATAGTTACATAGTAGAGTTCAACTCCGCCCAATCTAAAACCCTAAAACCCCCAAACACAGGGGAACAAAAATCTGAGAGAAACCAGAACACAACCCCAGCTCGAACGCCGCCTCAATCATGGCGGCCGGTAGCGAAGCTCTGAACTCCGTTAAAGCGACGGAGCTAACGCAGTGGCTGGCGCCCAGCCCCGACCTCTCTGGAAAAGGCCTGAGCCGCATTGAAGAACCTCTTCTCTCCTCCATCAGGCCGTTCACGCCGAAATCGCCTTCGATCAGCTCCTGGTGGACGGCTTCGACGCCGAGCAGATATGGCAGCAAAATCGATATCCAATCCCAGCCAAGCTCATCTCGAGCCTCCGCCGCGAATTGAAGCGGTACGAGAAGAATCCGGCGGAGATCAAGAAGCTGGAAGGTGGTTGTGGACGGAGAGGAGAAGGTTCTGGAAGCTGAGAAGGAGGGAGGACGGCGAGGAATTCCGATGAGGATTTGGAGGAATCTGATGATGACGTGGCGGAAGAAGAAGAAGAAGAAGACGAAGATGAGGAGGAGGAGGGAGGAGGAGGGAAGAAGAAAAGGTAGAAGAAGAAGATGAAGAAGAACAAGGTGGGAGGCAAATAAATGAAATTGAGGACGGTTTCTTTAATATAAAGGCTTTAGGGAAGTATTTGAAGGCTACAGAAGCAGAGAGGAATATGAGAACGACAAGGAGGATGAAGAAGAAGATGGTGAAGGTAAGGAGGAAGAGGATGATGCTCAGGGAGGTGAGGCTGGTTTTTTATTTAAATGGTTTTGGTTTAAGAATTTTGTTGATTTTGAAATTTGAAGCTTTAATTTTGGGTTGTTAATTCAAATTCCTTTTGCCTGTTTAGCTCATGAATCTAGGGAAGCTGAGGACGACGGGGATGGCAAGGATGCAAGGTACTGCATTCATTCAGTTACTTGGGTTCTGCAATTAGTGATTGATTACAAAAACATTGTTCATGTATATTTGTTTGTTTGATTATAAGGTGTTTCTGGGTTGTTTCTTTTCATTTCGTTTGTTTTGCTTTTGATTAATCAGCGTTACAACGTGTGTCTGTGTGTATCTGCATTGGTATATGCTTGACTCTGCATTTGTGCTACAGATATGAAGACTTCTTTGGGAAAAGGAACTTTCTACCCATGAAAAGCAGCAACTGAAACTTAAGTCCGAAATAGAGCAGAGGGAAAAAGCAAATATGGACCCCAAAACTTGGACCATGCGGGGAGAGGTACGTTGTTTCTCATTTCTTTTATTTTACTTTTGACACTAATTGACACTATTGTAACTTCAATTATCTAGTGAAATACATGAGTCTTTAAATGGATTACACATTAGTTTTGGCTTTGGACAGGTAACTGCAAATAAAAAGGCCACCTAACAGCGCTAGAAGTTGATCTAGATTTTGAACACAATGTTAGACCCGCCTCACCATCACAGAGGAGGTTACAGTAGCAGTTGAGGATATGATCCGAAAAAGGATTGAGCAGGTAAACAACATTTTTGATAGATACATTCCAGAAATGTGCTTTCATGTGATCAGTTCAAAGTTCAGTTATTTATTGTTTTCGGTCTTTTTGATCAATCACTTATATACAGGAACTTTTTGGTATGTTGTATGGACCACTATAAATTAGAGAAGAAAAATCCTCATTCTGTGATTGTTTGACTTGTATAGTTGTATTGTTGTTTGTTTTTTCAACTTCCTCTTTTTTTCTTTTAAGTGGATCATGACGGGTCATAAAATGGATCTTTGTGTTATATAGGAACTTTTTGATGATGTTCAAAGGGCTCCTGCTTTTACCTACTAAGGCACCAAGAGAAAGAAAGGAGATGGTAAGCTTTTATTCTATAATACCTTTTGGAGTCTAATTATGGTATGTTGTAGAAAACATTAACTTCCTCAATTTCTAATCTTTCTTTTGTTTGATATATAGGATGAGAATAAGAGCGGTGAAAGGACTGGCTGAAGATTATGAGGTATGTATCTTCAATGCATCACTTGGTTCACTTCACCAACATGCTTTTGTCCCCTTTGAGTTGGATTTCTTTCTTCTTTCTTCTTAGGATCTATATGTTATATATCTGTAGTTGTTTTCCTATGTTAGTATGTTCAGTTGAAGCAGGATAAAGTATTGAGTAGCTATTTTATCTACCTTCTGCAGCAAAGAGTATCTTCAAAAAAGATGAATGCAGATTCTGGCCCGTTGTCATCCAAAAGACAAGTAGAAGAATGAGGTTCATGTTTTAATTTTTTGTTGTTTCTATTCTGCTATGATTTTATGTTTCTTTGTAATACATAGAACTTTAATCTCCTTGTATACACAAATATATGCATACCTTCATGAGTTTTTTCCTGAGGTTTTGTCTTATGTGTTCATCCTTCTGCTTCATAAAAGTGCTGATTCATTAGCCTTGTGGTGTATATCATTGATCAGGCAGAAATGCTGTTCAGGAAACTTTGCTTGAAGTTGGATGCTCTTTTCTCATTTCCACTTCACTCCAAAACCCGTGATGCTTCTCAAACATAAGTGTTATCTATGATTAAGTAAAGTTAATTTCTCTCTCTTTGGTATTTACTTGTTATCTGCTATCTGTGGGATAGGTTATTGAGGATATGTCTATACAAGATAATGTCCCTGTTCTAGTTATGGAAGAGGTAATGTGATCCTTACCTTCTCCTCCTTTTAACTGTTATTTTGTTTTTCTTTTTTCCTTTTGGGAGTATCATTTTACTACCCTGAAGTCTGAAATAGACAATCATGCTCAAGTGTGTGACGCGGTTCGCTTGGACAGATTGCACCTGTGGCGTCTCTGATGCAGCAATGCTAGCTCCTGAGGAAGTATTTTCGGGCAAAGGTGATATATTAAAGAAGAAGCAGAACTTACATACAGGCTATGAGAGAAAAAGGAGGAGAGCTAACAAGAAAAGGAAATTTAAAGGTAAGTTTGAAACAAGAAAAGTTGTATTGTCCACTTCTTTTATCTCTCTTATCATTTAGAAAGGTGGGTAAGAAGGAGTTAAGTATCCTTCTTGGGGCTTAAAACCATTAGAGTGTATTCTTGTTGCCCTTAAGTTGCCATACATTGGCTATTGTTAACAAGTGTTCAACTGCTTTTTGGCCAGATGTAGATCTGGAATATTATTTGATTCTGTTTCTACTTTTGGTTGTTTTACCAAATGTCATGCCTATTTTCTTTACATCCCGCCTTTGTGTTCATATGATTAAGATACCAATATCTGCATCAAGTACTGATTCTGGACATCATTACAGCTGTGACAGCAAAAAGGATGGGTATAAAGCCACGCAGACAGCAACAAGGACAGCATCGGCTACATATGACAGTGAGGTGCAATCAGAAAATGGATGGCAGTTTTGCAAGATAATTTGATTTAATCTTGGCCGCAATACAATGACTGCAAGGAAGAGCACTGATGTTGGTTGGAAGAGAGTTCATCTTGAAGATCACACTTGCTCAGTCCTTGCTCACCCTTCCGGAGTCAAGGAATATGAAAAAATGTGTGTGAAAATGATTCAAGGAAATTTTAGTTGACCCTAATTTTTATTTGATTTATTTTTACAACTTCTCGGATATAAAATTTTTGGTAGATAGTCTGTTGTCTTGAGGTCATATAAATCAAAGGAAGTGAGTTACTATAATCAATGTTGTATACTTTTGCTTGTGATGTGCCGATCTGACTTCTTTGTAGTTCTTTTGTTTACTGAAATCAACAATCAAAATCGCATTGTTTCCTACCACAAATAATTTTCATTTGGAATCTGATTAGATCCTCAAGTCAGTGACTGTTATGAAATCCTTTGTTTTCTGTTTGGAGTAAAGGTCAACATAAATAAGATCAGATAACAATGAGCAGAATGTCCAGGAGGAATTCAAAGCTAATTCTGGCGTGGTGGAACATTGCTATGTTATATGAAAAGATATGGCAAAATACTCGGGGCCGCCGGAACAACTTCTTTGATATCAAAACATTCAAAACATCCTTGCTTGTTACTAGGTGCTGTTATTTCTCAGTATCCAAGGCCACCCTGAAGATGTATAAAATACAAATGAGAAAGGCAATACAAAAATCCTGCCATAGTCCAGTTCATCTTACTATCTCGAGTCTTCATATTCCTCTCTTTGCATACATTGATGGAGTTCACCCTCAAAAATTGTTCTATTTATTCAAATTTTCTTCAAGCCTTCCCTCAATGGCAGCAATTCAACACCACTTTTTGCTTCTCTTTGATCTGAATTAGGATGCGCAGCAGGATTCCTTCATTTGCTATCTGCACTAGCTTCAAGTGTGCCCACCCTGCCACACAAATTGCACTCAAAAGGTTAGCAGCATAGGATTGTTTGAGACATGTGTAAGAGAAGCAACAGGTAGAATGTATTACCAATTGGGAAACCAATGACTGCTCCAAGGATCAACCCAGTAAATATATTTCTTGCACTTCATTGTAATGATCCTGGCACTAGATAAATTAGAAACAAAATGTGAGATAACAAGTATTCTGAAATTCATCAATTATTTGCACATTTTAGGCTTTAAACATTAACTCTCAGAAGTTGATACTTAAAAAACATGTCCAATAACTACAAATAGCAGTCAGTAACTACCTCTAATAGTATGAAATAACTCATACATAATAGCCCAAATGTCGCAGCCGTGGCTGAACCAGCTCCCTACAATATTGAAAAACATCTTGCACACCCCTTTTCTCAGCAAGCATATTTTGTAAAACCATAAAAGCTGTAGCAGTGAATAATCCAAGACGCACTCCACCAACTATTGAGCCCCACGTGACTCGAATGAACTGTTTCTCCATTGCATCTCTCATCAAACGATATTGCCTCTATGCTTGTCTGGTGTGCTCCCAAGCTTCAACATTACTTCAGCATCCTTGCTCTGGCAAAAGAAGCAGACTTCCTACAACTTTGAGAATATAAAGTTGAAACGTAGCCACAAAAGTAGAACATCGATTTAACTGAGTAAATAGTCAATATCAACAATCCACCATGAACTCATTAAGGAAGAAGCCGAAGACAAAGCTTACTTTATCATGTTGTGCACATCCAATCTTTTGGAGGATTAAGATAATAACCAAAACATATCAACCAATCATGATTTACTACAAAGAGTCAAGTAAAAAGAAACTCACAACCGAAGTAGCAGATGCGTCCTTGCTACCCCCCGTACCTGCAAATACTCAGTGGGTATACAGTTGCTGTTCCCCAGTTGACAGTTCCAGCTAGTTTCGGAGAATGCTGATTCAAAATAGACAATGTTATTCTCTAGATACAAACAGTAATGCATTTTACTTATGCTTACAAATGTTCCGATGCCCATGCTAAAACTCTTTCCTAAACAATGTTGTAACGTGCAAGGAGATCAGATACTGGCCAGATTATATCACAGAAAAAACAAGCCCCTCCATTTCTGATAACAGTGAACAAATGAACACCAACAACAATGAAACGCTTAATGCGTTCGAACGCATGCGGGTTGGGCTAGCAGGCATTTCATCAAACACATGGTGGGCAATTCTGAATTCAATGGAAAACCCAAGTTTCTAAATCCTAGACTTAACAATTTAGCGGACCCAATGAAACAAGTGCCTCTAAAACCCTAAACCTGACCATGGGACTAAAACGATTAATTGAATCTCCCAAAAATCAATTTCTAATTACTGGGTTGTATATAAGAATAGCAAACGAGTCAACGTTTGGTGAACATTTCAAAAGCAAAGAGAGCAGAGATGATCCATTACTTTTGGATACAATTTCTTCTGATTTCTCCCCAGCTTCCATTGTCATATGGTATATGGGCTCTGCACGCGACCCACCCAATGTCGTATTTGTTTCAAAAGAAAACTAGTGTTCTTTGTTGAAGGTGAAGGAGTGGTTTTGTGGGCAATCAAATAGAGGACCTGACTCACATCGCCATCCCTCACTTCTCATTTCTCATTTCTCAGTGAGGTGGCACGTGGGAACTTCCAAGTGAAAATGAGGTAAGGGTGTACCACGTGGCGTAGAAACTGTCTTCCCTAATTTTGATAAAAAAAAAATTAAAAATAAAAAACACTTTTTTCCCTCTATTTCTTCTTTCTTTTCGTCCTAAAAATAAAAAAATTGGTAAATTGTTTTTCCAAGTTTGATTTCCCACTTTTTCGTCCTGTATTGATTGATTTGATTAGTGAACAATTGAAGTCTCGCTTAGTGGTTGTTTATAACATCGCTCAACATTTAGATTGATACAAACATACTCTACATAATGTTTGATGGTTATTTGCTAATCAGTCAATTTTTAGATTCATATAATTTCATGAAGTGTTAGCTCTACCATCAAATATAATTAAGATGTTTTGTATCTCGCATACTATATGTGTTCCCTTTGAAAAGTCAAGTGAGCAAATTAGATGAGTATCTTATAATTTTGAAAAACAGAGGAAAAAGAGATCAACAACTATGTAGACACAATGCAAATGCAATCTTCCACTAGGGGAATTGGTAAAACCATATGCAAATGTTCACTCACTTTTGCTTTTCATTTTAGATTAGACAGCGGTATCAGTCCTGTTGATTTAGTAGTCAAGTCAGAGAGAAGTAGAGAAGCAAGAACGACAGAAACATAAAAGCAAAAGCCATGAGCATCATTTCATGCAATTTTTATTGCCCTGCAGTACTCAAAAGCATCCTAAAGCTTAATGCAGGAATTTCAAAAGCTACCCTAATGATATTAAAACTTCTCCAACCAAAAAAGAGAAGCCAAAACCCATAAACAATTCACGAAGATTCTCAATACTGCATAAAAGTCCCCCAAATCATGCCCACTAGTCCAAGCAAAGTATCATTGCATTTTTTCTCACTCCCACATCTCAGTTATCTCACCATCCCTTTCCCTCTCACACACAGAATCACAAAACCCAGTTCTGTCAAACTCTCTCTCATTTACATCCATGACTACTACTGCTGCTATGCTCATTCTGAGCTTCCTCCATCTTGTAATTTCAGTACTAATTCCATCAACTTCAGGCAAACACATGTAGATCCTACTGTGGAAACATAACCATAGACTACCCCTTGTTATCCATCCCGGGTGTGGCCACCCGGGTTTTCGAGACCTCCTGTACTGCATCAACGATGTTCCTTATGTTCCACATTAGCTCAGGATCCTACAGGGTTCTGGAGATAGACTATGCTTACCAAGCCCTCACTCTACATGACCCTCACATGTCAACTTGTGACACCATTGTGCTAGGTGCAAAGGGTAACGGCTTCGCAGTGGGAGCAATGGCGGGCGCCGTACATGAATCCGTCCGCCAACAATGTCTTCATGCTGATAGGGCTGCTCAGCTCAGTTGCCACTCTTCCAAGGCTTCCCAGGAAAGCACTTGCCATGTAGAAACGTTTCGGGAATGAGCTGTGAGGTGGTTGCCCTGCTTGGGACCTTCTGGGCCATAGAATGGTGGGCTCCAAGTTCGGGTCAGGCCCACCTGAGTGTTGTGCTGTGCCTTTGAATCTATCAAGTCAGTTAACCTCAGTAAGCTTTCAGTGTGAAGGATACAAGCGTTTCAGCCTTCGCATTCAAATTCTTACGCACCCGTTAACTCAAGCTTAAAAACCCATTTATTTCCCGCCCTGATAACTTAATAGACGTTAATCGCGCTGCCAACCCGTTAACAACCTGCATTAATTAACGGGCGGAAACGGGCAGCCCGACGGAACCATATAATCCGACTAAAAAGAAAACCCTCTCTCTCATTCACACAACGTCACACTACTTTTCGCATCGCTCAGTCCTCCCGATCTGATCGCTGCACTCTCCAGCGCCTTCGCCGGCCGACTGCTCCGGCCTTTTCATCTTTCCGATCTCCGCCTCTCTCTCATATCTCTCAGGTACCTTTCTTCTTCTAGTGCATGACTTCTGATTTCTTTTTCAGCTATTCTTAATCAGTTTAGGGATTTTGATGTAAAATTTGGGGTTGATCCTTCTTTGATTTGATGTAAAAATTTGGGGTTTTGATGATAAAGTTTATATTTTGATTCATGGTAGTCGAATTGATCTGATAGTAGATGGGTTTGAGGATTTGAGCAGAGATTTCTTCGATGGGGTTTCTTGATTATCGAAAGACAGAAAGGGTGGTTTTTGATCTCTGACATTCTCTTGTGCTATTATTGTTGTTGTAGTCTCAATGTGCATTCATGATTGGATGATTGATACGAGTGCTAAATTTGTGCATGCTTTGCAGGAGCTGGGCTTAGATGGGAGAGTTTGAGGTAGTCAAACAAGTTTCAGAATCTAACTAGGTGGTTTGGTTCAATATTGGCATCTTGAGCTTACAGGGGTTTTGCATCTTGAAGGATCTGTGAAAAACCACCAAATTTGAAGTTTTCTTTCTTACCTGGCTGCCTGCAATAGATGAACTGGTTAAGATCTCTCGTTGATGGAGTTTGATTATCTCGTTGATCCAGTGCCCTTTTTCTCATTCAATTTTGTATAGTAAAAATTTGATCATCCTTTATCTTTCTTATGGATGGTTTGTATTGAGTTGCTATTGAGAAAATATCTCCCTTTATTCTTTGCCATTACAGCCTCGAAGGAAATTATAGAACTGCTTTCCAAAATGATGAGGATTTAAAAAAAATTAATGGGTAATGGGTTGGGAAAAGGATTTTAAAAAAATTAAAAAATGAGTAATTGATTAGAAAAGAATTTAAAAATGAAAAAAAAAAACCTTAGCGGTCTTAACGGGTTCCAACAGTAACTTTCGCATGCCGTGCCGTGGCTCAACCTGCGTTATAACCCGCTATCTTAACGGGTTATAACGGTTAAGCCCCGCTAAGACCGCCAACCTGCTAAGTCCGCCCGTAACCTTTCGCGTGACCGCCCAATTGCCAGTGCCTAGATACAAAGTAGCGCTTTACAATCTTGCACCATTCATTGAGGCTTGATGGGGCTAATGGATGGTCTTATGGGGATCCCATGTGAAGTATTCCCCGCTCAAGAAAATGATGAGTTCTCAGAGGGGCGTGTGGAGAGGCTACCGCGCACTTGCGAGTATGGTACCGCATGGCATTAGGCAATTATGCATGTGTGGGAGCACAAATTCGACATCAAATCAAGCGACTGTTAGAGCATCATTTACTTCATTGTCCACGCTCATTACATTTTATTTTGTCCATAGAGTAATGCTAGCTCGTGTCAAAAATATGACATGTTTTGTTGTTAGATTACAAATTAGTAAACATAATCTAGTGATATGCAAACTGTCCTCACGATAAACGCATCTTCGGGTGATGCAGTGAAATCATCATCGTGAAGAACATACTCAAACGGAAACACAGCCACAGGTACCTTCTTAATTTTTAGCTCTTGTGGTTTCAAAATGTGTTTCATCAGGAGATCTAACATTTTGATTTCTGATTTGGCAAACTTGTTTGTAGGATTACTGATGTGTTTGCCAGCTTTGGATTGCAATTTAGTTCTTTCTACTATTCTAGATATGGATTGCAGTATCAGCATCGGTGAGGCTTTTATATCATGATGTAAATGCCAGGGTTACTCATATGTTGGACTGAGAGAGTTGTAAACATATTTTTGAGACTTATGCTTTCATATATAAATATATAATTGTTCCTCATAATTGAAAGAGAAAGCCACTTGATATTGGAGTTGACAGGAGGGAGATCTCTAAGTCCACAACTATTTTATTTTCATTGAAACATACATGTGAGTTCTAAGATACAGAACTGCCTTATCTGCTCCTATCAGAGTGAAAATCTAAAACACAGTACAACAAAAATTATAAGATTTAGTCGCCTTATTTTGTTCTCTCAATTTTGTCTCAAAAGTTCATTGGCTCTACCATGGCTTTCATCTTGAAAACTTGAAACTTGATATCCAAAAGTTCCTGAAGCATCCTTAATAAATAACTGTATCTTTCCTCATTGTCTGCAATCATTAAATAAAACGGATTAAATGAAATAACATTTTCAATCATGTACTTAAGGTGTAGGCATGTAGCTAGATCACTTCACTTACATTCGAGAGAGATACGCATTGATCGCTGTCTTGATAGCTTTTCCTGAAAGTTGTGTCTCACGAGCCAAAGAAACTCCTTCAGCCAAAGTGTTTACACGGCCGCTGACTAAAAAGAGCTGCTGCTGCATTTAGGATCTAGCCAAAGTTGACAATGAATAGATGTCTCAAACATAAGAAGCAATGACATTGATATATTGCTCAAGGAAACTTACAAACGCATCTGCCATGGAACCTTTCTCTCCTGATAATACGCGCTTTAATGCCTCAGCGTTATACTCTGGATCTCCACCTCGCAAATCATCTATAGTGCATCGAGGAATTCCAAAGTCCACTGTAATATAAAAATTTTGATTTTATTAGAATGAAGATGATAAACATAAACTTTAAGGATAATGAAACTATTCAAATTTCCCAAAGCATAAAGAAGAATTTAATGGTTGAGAACTAGAGGCAATTCTCACATGGATCAAAAGGAGAACTTCTCAATCTTATTAGGAGTCACATTAAGGATATGTCCAGGTCCTATATTCAAATCAATTACACAAAAGTTAGGATTTACATTTTGGTGCAAACAGAGATGCTAAGAAAGAACTATGAGTTATAATGGCCAGTAGAACGCAAAACAATTGTCTTGAATTGCCAAATAATCATAATCTCATGTAAAAGATAGAGTTTACCAAGGGGACTCCTATTTCGGCCCAAGCCCTTCGAAAGTGAACAACCAATGCTCTCTTCATGCCAAAGCTTTGTAATGCTTTAGCCATCTTAGGACCTATCCAATTAAGAAATGAATCAAATGGATATGAAAATAGTTAATTATATAGGAAAAGTCCTAATTTTAACAATATGTACATTGTTTTTATAAGGTTTAATGCATTCTAGTTCTATGGAACACTTACTAATTCTTCCTTGTATACACCAACAACAGCAAAAGGAACTCTAGCTGGATTCAAACATAGGTCCCAAAATGTTGAATCATACAGTCTTTACTTTTAGCTTTTCCTTGCTTACAGTGATCTAACTACATTCATTGCTGGATGATACTTTGGTGCCATCATAAAACCAAACCCTACTTCATTAACACATCTCATGACCCCCTATTTAAACAAAAAACAACATAAGAAACCGCACGAGCATATGCATAAACTGTTAGCATCTGAACTCTTTATGCGTTTATTCTCACAAAGAAAAAACACTAAAGTTGCACATTTTAAACTTTATATTTTGGATATTCTTGATGGAATTAGATAAGTTAAATTCGATCTATTCATGTCAATATCTTGCAGCTATTAAACTAAAACAACTATTGCAAACTAATAGGATTTGAATAGGCCTTGTTTATGGCATTCAACCGGATCTCCCCTGGAGAAGAAGATGCAAACTAACTAGACTCTACCGTACCATCAATCCATCTTTTTAAAACAAATGTTAGAAGAACCAACCTCGTGGTCCAAGTCAATTATTATTCCCAAAGCTTCCAATACATCTGCACTTCCACATGCAGAGGAACTTGAACGACACCTTGCTGAAATACGCAGACAATTATCTATCCATTATTCATAGTTCAAGAAAAGAAGTTTAGCAAAAATAGCAATGCTAGTGTCAATGAAGATGGATATTACCTTTGCAACTTTTGCACCACAAGCTGCAGCAAGTATTGAAGCCCCGGTTGAAATGTTTATCGTGGTTTGCTCTGGCCACCACCAGTTCCAACAATGTCAATTGCGCCATCCAAGCCCTCAACCTTTCAAAGCTACATGCTTTATCATTGCCTTTGCTAATCCCACAATCTATTCAATCATAAAAAGTGATAAAACAAATTATAGACAAAACAAATATAAAGGAACATTTTAATCAGAAAAATAGAGTAGCAGCCACATGCATAAATACAGACAAGACAAACAAGAAAATAAACTAGTCAAACAAGAGGAAAAACAATAATCTAGAAGCACGCTTTAACTCAACCACCACACACACAGAGCAAATGTAACAGGAAACTAATAACATGGGACAATTCGCTCACCAAATAATATTATATGTCCATGTGCCATTATCATGCACCCCTCAAAACAGACCAAAAGAATACAAGTTGTCACACGCTGAAGAATCATTTATATTTGAGGAGGCTTAATATTCAACATATTTAATCACCATTTTGCTGAATGTGTAGCATGTAATCCTTTTATATCATATCTTCCTTCAAATTTAACAAGGTAACCCCTTTGATCAGCTCCTCCCACCGCTCACTTAAGAATCAGGTCTATGAAGTGGATCGCCCATACATCATTAAGTAAATATATGGTTCTTTCTATAGTAGAGAGACAGGATAGAGATGAGTGGCATATATATAGGCCAATTGAAGGAACCTGTTTGTACCTGAAAGTCTATTTCTCAAGAGAAAACTGCCATATACATAACAAGTAATAACACTATGATCACTCTATCCCAGCATGAACACATGACCAGTGATGTAGATGCACACAAGGAATACAATCCCCAACATACAGCCAAGAACACCGATAAAAAGCATAAGCGTGCTCTATCCTTCACATATATAATGCCAAGACTCATATCAAGACAAGATTTCTATGCATTCACAAGTGAAAGTATCTCAAAGTGTCTACACCAATCTAGAATTCTCTATAGCTTGTATAAATATATGTAACTATTCATTGTAATTTGAGTCAATTCAATACAATACAATTTCTCTATCAATTTACCTTTTCCAGCTCTAGCTCTGTTTTCTTTAACAAGCTATTACAAACTTTTAATGGCTACTTTGGAGTGTGTATTCTCAGTCCCCAGTTTATTCAGGGGACCTCTACAAAATATTAATGCCACAGCACACTTCAGTTTTCCTGATTTTAAGCAACATTATATAAACCACAACATCATCTTTATTAAGAACAGAAACTTAATGTAATCTAAAGTGAATTGACACTCACTCCAATTTCATGAATAAAATGACTAGCTCTAGTATTAAAACTAATCCAGCATCTAAGTTGCCTTCCAAATTCAAATGTCAAAGCTAACCGATTTCACATATCGAGAGGAACAAATAGCCTTCCATGACTGCTTTCCAGAAGTCACAAACAAGAGTAATAGAGAATGCTGACCACATAAAAATACAATTTACAGAACATGATCCAACTCACAATGCTACTTCTTTCTAAAGTTCTTATCTTTAAGAGATTACTTACTTCTTCATAAGTCTCCTCCTTTGGCTCTCAACAACAACACAAGAAAGGCGCTTAATCAAAGCCCTCATTAGCATCACTCAGCAAGAACTCCAATGAAGCTTTGGCTTCGACTCCGACAAATCCACCTTATCAATCAAGGACTCAATCAACTGCAAAACACAAATAACAACAAATAACAACAAATCTCTCACAAACCCAATTGTGTTTCATTCACCGCCAAAAAAAAATCCAATTGGTACCTCATTGAAGGAAGTAAATGGTGGGTTTGATGATCTCTCAGAAACAGTGGACTGTGCACTCTGCACAGCACTGCAAAGCGATGGATGGGCTTGTTTTGCTTTGCATTGGGAAACAGAGCTGCAGCAGCAGGCGCTGTTAAACTTGACCTTAGTGCGGGTGAGTCAATGAAGCAAAGAGTGGTAAGTGAGTGAAGCTGCGTTGACACTGCCATGGTGAGTTATCTCAATTTTGCTGCAATTTCTAGCCGCAAACCCAGAACTGTATAACACCCAGTTGCTAATAGAGAACTCCCCATTATAGGCCAAGACAAGTTTCAGAGAAATCTGCTCTAAAGCCAGAGTCTTTGGCTTCCTTTCTCAAAGACCCAAGTCTGGGGAGATATTATATATAGGTTATACTAAGCAGAGTATCCTGCGCGATGCCGCGGGTTTATTTTATATGCTGCGGTACCTCTAATCCAACCAATATTTGTTGTCAAAAAAAATGTTACTATGGTAAAATTATGAAACTTTTTCATTCAATTTGTAAAGTAAAAGAACTTTTCACTCTCAAATTTTAATATAGGGCCATAAGTCAGCTAGTTCTTGTTTTGTGTGTGTGTGTGTTTCCCGCATTCAAGTATAAAATGAAATAGGAACCACAAAAAAGAAAAAAGAAAAAAGAAAAAAATGATGTAGAAGCCAAGATTACTAAATTAATGTAACTGATTGTACTGAAAATGTATACATAAGTAACTATACATATTAAAAGCAAAGCTCCAGCCTAAGGTTTCTTCTCATTTCCTTCCTCGCATTACCAGCAGCTCTTCTAGTAACCATTCACAAACATTTCCATTTCCATTCACATTGGCATTGCCATTGGAATAAGAAATGTCACTCATTTTCTTATAACTTCAAAATAGAAAAGATCAGTGTCTCTTAATTTACTATCTCAGAAAACCAGTTACTTAATTTATTGCAATACCAAAAAAAAAACCAAAAAAAACAAAACAAAACAAAAATTGAAATCAGATGAATGAATGGGATGAGCTTTACAATGCCAATGCAAGATATATTTGGAAACCTATACAAAATGCAAAATGTATTTAACTCAATCCTAAATAATTAGTTTAAGCTAGGTCACTGGTATACATGATACATCATCTTAAGCAATAACTGAGTATGACAAACAGTTATATTGAGATAGTGCTATAGGCAAAAGTGAATGAAAAAAATGAATTTCAGATCTGAGTCGATATTCATTGAACTCAAACATTTAAACAAAAACATTACTGAAATGAAAGCTAAAACATTCTGAAGCTTGGTTTTGAATTTCTTGTTAAGGCAACTCATGAGTCCTTTTACGATTCAAATGTCACAGAAGGTCAGAAAATCAAGTGACTAATTCATGTCAACATTCATTGCTGAGGATGATATCTATTGCCTAAACCTCAAACTATCATTGATTAACACTATTGGATACTGCATTAATATGTTGTAGAGTACAAACAAATAGAAATGTTATAAATTCATGAATAAAAGCCTTTACCTGTGAAAGCTTCATTTATCTTTGATAAAAGTGAACAGATGAAGCTATTGTTTGATTTTTTTCCTCTTGCTCAGTGATTTCCAGTTGTGAAACAGAGCTGATGCTGCACACAAAGTAATTTTGAAAATGAAATTAGTTGCATTATGTGAGTAGAAATTCTTGATAATAGCATTAATTTGCTATACAGTGTCAACAAAATGTAAATATCAGAATTCTTTTGATGATTAAATTGATAGGCTTAATAGCAGAACGCATGAATATGATAATGATGTTCTTGAGCAAGAAGGAAGTTCAAAGTATGAAAGCAGGAAACAGTGGGTTCGAAAACATGATGTAGTTGAGCAAGAAATGAAGATCTTTTTTCATGAATATAAATTATTGGTTTTATCAGAAAAGAATTAAAATCAAGTTGTCAACTGTTTAACAAAAAGAAGCCAAACAACCGAACCAACTTGAAACAATATAGAAAAATAATAATGAATGCAAAACAGAACCAGTAACTGATCTAAAACTTTAGTGTTTATAAGGATAGTGCCTAAAGTAATCAATCCACAAACAGAAAACGGAAAGGACTAAATCTAATCGGTCACAAACAATTACAATAGTGCACAGCCTTCACCATTTTCACTATCTCCTCTCTGGCACTTAAATTTAGTTGGCGATTGCTCCAAAAGACAAATAAATTGAAGAGAATGGGTCCTCACTCAGTAGAGTTTTTGTGTGTAAACTCTGCATTTCTTTTAGCAGAGAATATCTAACTTGACCTCTATCAAAATAAGACAGAAACACTAATCTTATTCTACCAATCTTTTTCTGGCAACTCATTCCAATCAACTCAGCCAATAACAGCAAAAGACCTTTTGATCAAAATCTTACAAAAAATCTGTCCAAAATCTGCAAGCAATCTGATGCCACCCAAATCAAAAGCCTTGAACTTGGTTTTTCCAATGCTTAACTTCTCAGATGTCAGATACTGGGTTGGTGCTGAAACTAATCTCTGCAATCAGTACCAATACCCAGAATTAGGAAAATCAAATACTCGTCTTAAGCCCAATTCCTATTCAATCATTCTCAGAGTGAAGCTCAAATCTTTTAATCAATTCTATGCTTATGGTTGAACACAAACACAGAAATTGTATAACAACTCTCAAAATTGTTCACTTACCTAGCAATCAAACAGATCCCATATTGAAATCGAAAACCAGAATTTCAATCAAAATCGAAATTACCTGAACTTCTACCCCAAAAACTAAGTATCGATCACAAACCATATACCCAAATCCCTCATCTCTTCCCTTGGCTCAAAACGCAGAGTTATCCAAAACGCAGGTCCTCTTCCTCCTCACAGCAGAAAACCGAACAATACCCTTACAAAAATCGAAACCCAAATTCAATTCAAAACCAACCACGGCAAAAAACCTCAATCAAAACTATAAAACCAAAGACACACGAATAAAAACCAACCCAAAAGGTAGACGGCGGAACTATCCAAGACGCAGATCTTCTTCCCTCCTCACAGAAAAACGGAATCTCCACTCTCTAGCTCTCTTTCGCTATCTCTCTCTCTCTCTGTTTCGACTGCTTTCTCCAGAAACCACGAATCGAACTCGACTTGACCATAGAACGATGGCATCCCGTGAAATGAGAGAAACAGAAGGGTAAAACCGCCACTTCACGTATGAACAGTTGAATGAACAGGGATAAACAGTCAAGATTATTCGGCTTTAGATTATAGTATAATAATAAGGGATTTTTTTTTTTTTTAGAGTCTGTTAAGGATACAATTATTTTTGGTTGAGTGTTTCTATTGGGACCTCCAAATCTACTCAGTTGACCTCACTCTATTATGAATTATTAAAATGACATATATATAACCTCTTATAAAATGACTACATTAAGGACAATAATTATACCAAAAAATATTATATTTAATTTCTCTAGACTTTCCAATTATTCTTTACTATTTTCCTTATCTATTTTCATTTTCCAATTTCACTACATACTCATTAAAGCATTTATATATATTTAATAAGAATTAAAACTACAATCAAGATCATGTGACATAAAAATTCCTATCATCATATATGTTGAACGCATATTGGTGAGGGATAACAAAAGAAATCATTTTATGACCTGGAATCCCAGTCTATTCATTATATTTACAAAAAAAAAAAAAAAAAAAGAGCTAGCAGTAAAAAAAATCTAAAAACTATTAAATAATTAATCATGAGGTACAGAAAATAGAGAAAAAAAATTAAACATTAAGAAAAATTACTCTTCATTAAGAAAAATTACTCTTCATAAGATAAAAAGTTATACAACTTTTAGGAGACAAATTGATATAGGCCAACGTCTCTTTGTAATTAAAATTGAAATTTTTATCTTATGTACATGCACATCCATCGATGGGATATTTACAGACGGATGTGAAAAAATAAGCACGCGTTTCGGTGATGCCAAGC
Source organism: Dioscorea zingiberensis (assembly GCA_026586065.1). Classification (NCBI taxonomy): domain Eukaryota; kingdom Viridiplantae; phylum Streptophyta; class Magnoliopsida; order Dioscoreales; family Dioscoreaceae; genus Dioscorea; species Dioscorea zingiberensis. Next base: position 133,432 of record JAGGNH010000131.1, read on the forward strand.
CATCATCGGTCAGAACCAAGAAGACATATAAGTGATTTACGGTTTGACCAATTCGGTCGAATTCGAAAATATGGGTGAAATTGGCTATATTTTTACCACACTTATAATTTATTGTAATAATCTCATCCAACGGTCGTTTTTCCATTTTATTTGAATTGATAGGGATTGCTCTTTTGGAGTGCATGATATATAAATATAGGTTTATAAGAGTAACTAAGTTTGACCTAGTTGATCGAATCTTCAAACGAGAACCAAATTGGCTGGATTTTTACAACCACCATTAAAACATTACAATCTCTATCGAAATGCATTGGTTTCTCTAAATTCATTTCCCACTTCCTATGGTTGCTTTAGAGTGAACCTAAAACAATTTAAATGCAATATATAAGTCAAGTACAACTTTAGGGAGGCAAATTGGTATACGTCAACGCCTTTATAATTAAAATTGAAATTTGTATCTTATATCCATGCATATCCATCGATGGAATATTTATAAAGCGTGATGTAGAAAAAATAAGCACGCTTTTGGTTGTTACGCATCGGGTCAACCAAGAAGACATAGAAGTGACGACAGTTGACCAATTCGATCGGATTCAAAATATGGTGAAATTTGCTAAATATTTTACCTACACTCATAATTTATTGTAAATGATCACATCCAACGGTTAGTTTTCTTATTTTCTTTGAATTAATAGATGTTGCTTTTTGGAGTGTGATATATAAATATAAGTTTATAAAAAAAATTAGTATCTTTTAATGATTTATTTGTAAAATAAAGCCCGCATGGCCCAGCCCGAAAAGGCCGCCAAGGCCCGCTTTATATGGACGGGCTTGGATCATTCGATTTTACAATAAAGCTACTATTTAAAATATAGTAGGCCCGCCCGCCCGTTGATGAGGCCTAGTTTTGACAAATGTTACTGTGTGGATGAGTCACACACTCATATCATGAACGTGGATACATGCGTCATCACGAAGAGATAAGCTAGACCGCCAGCCCCGACATGCAACTTGCACATTAAACGCTTCTTTAATCTCGTGGCAGTTCCGACTACGCCTCAAACTACCACCCTTCCTTGTATGCACCAACCTGCTCGCTGCCCAAAACCTCTAGAAGAAGAAGAAGAAGAAGAAGAAGAAGAAGAAGAAGAAGATCTCGTGATCCTCCATTATAAATACTAAAGCGTCGATGCCTTCATTTCACAGCCTCTCTCATTCTTCTTCCTCCTCCATGTTTCCATTTCCAGCTTTTCTTTCTTATCAGAACATTGTTTATGGTTCTGTTTTTCTTTTCTCGCTCTTTCTCGATATTGCTTTTTTCTTTACGCAAATATCTTCCATCCGCAAGCACCAATTTGATGGGCGTGAGCGGCCATGGTTTTACCTGCAATGCATTGATCAAAAATTGGAGTGCCTTTTTATATGGAGTGCTTTTAATTAGCTGCTATTCTTTAAGAGGTTGATATGTGATTTCTGCAAAACCTCTTTGGATGTGCCACAAGATACATTTCTCCACCTTATCTATCATCTCTCTTGATTGATTGCGTTTTGCTTTTACGTTTTCTATGCTTGTTCAGAAATAAAATCGAAAAGCGAATATGTTATCAAGCGGAAACAGATCACATGAATTTATACCAAGCAGATCGATTAAGTGAACTAGTGCACAGTCCTTTCTCGAGAGAATTGATAAGTGGAATATATGGTAAATATTCTCCTGGTTCTTGGTTGGCCTTCCAGTTTTGGAAATGTGAATCTGGGGTATTTCTCTGAAGAGTCAACGATGTCTATAGAAAATTTGGTGAGGACTGTGTAAAACAAGTAATGGCCTGCTTTCTAAAAATGGCATTGTTTGCAATTTTGTTGTTCCCCACTTTTCCCACACACTGTACGGCTTGGCCCCAAATGGTGAAAGTGACCCAAAAGGGAATTGTCAATTTTGGCAAAATGGATTTTGTTTTTCTTTATGTTTAGTTCCCCAATGGGCTTTCAATTTACTAGAAGTAGTTCCTTCTAAAAAAAAAAAAGGTTACCAGGAAGTAGTTATGGAAATCAAAGCCCAGAACAATTTGTAGTTGTTGAACACGCATTTTTTTCGCTAGGGACGGATACTCCACTACTTGACATCTGGACTGAATGGTGATTCAGGCAACTTAACTCCAGAAGTAGGGTTTGGGATGTCTTCTCACTCTTCCGGAACAAGAAAAATTATTCAACATAATTATTACGACGCGTTGATGAAAAGAAGAATCATATATCCTATCAAAAATATCATCTCTCTTTCATACATTATACCTTTTTACGGAATTAATTCAATATCATTGATGCAATCATGTATGGAGGGATCTATCTTGTACATGTATAAGCAAAGTGGTGGATCTAGGATTTGAAAATGAGATGGGCTACGTATTCATGCGTCTTTTTGGGCGAAGTATAAAAAAATTTCTTAGTACAATTATGCACAAGTGTGGGAATACAAGAGCGGAGAGAGTTCAAAATGTTCATCATTGAATTTAGTTTGAAATTTAGGCATTTTTGGGAAGACGAAGAATGAGAGTTTGTGATGGATGGAGAGAATGAGAGAGCTAGAGAGGAGTTTGACTTTGATAATTCAGAGTTCTAAAGGGCTTCGTCAAACAAACATACATACAAACAAAAAGTATATATCATAAATTTTTAACCCAAAAGTCTCTCGGAGGGCTTGAGTCCTCCCACCCTTATACCTAGATCCGCCTCTTGTGCATATGGGAGCTTAGGGATCTATGAAATTGCTTAACCTATGTATCAAGCATTGATGATTACGTGACTTTCAAGTTAGCTAATTTATATTCATTGCTTAACTCGATAACATCTAAAACAAATCCATTTTTTCTTTAAAAGATGATCAAAGAATTTCACTCCTACCCCCATGGTGACTCGAACTCATGACTTCTCAGTACATAGGTAGTGGGTGCTCTAACCAATGAGCTAACACCACATCGCCAAAACGCACCATGTTTCATGCGTGCATATTCATGTGTTCAGTTTGGGTATCTGAATGTAAGAATGTAAGAATTAATAGTCGGTGCAGTGATGGATTGGTTTGTAGTAGGATTCAAAGGGATTGTGACTGATTCTTACTTAAGGCTGTGGTGTACGTAGGAATTAATCATTTTGTTTATGAAAATGAAAATGAGAATTGAGGCTGGGTCTATGACTCTATGGTTAAGAATGATGGTGACTGGAAGGGAATAAAAGAAAAGGGAGGCCACTAAATGGGTCCTCCCACCAAGGGGAAGAATAGGTCCGGCTTCTTGTTGCATGGCTGTCGAGAAACACTACCTCATGCCGTAGTACGCTGCACCGTGGAGGCCGCAGGCTATGAGGGCAGGTTTGTTTCCACCGCCATCCATCAATAATGGAAGTTCATTGAGTTGGAAAGTGATTCTTCTATGTTGGCGAATGTTTGGCATCATACTGGTGATGATTATTTCGAGGTGAGTCGAATTATTGATGATTGGAAGGAATATTTTCTATGTTTTTAAGTTTGTTATAATTTGACACATTTTTAGAAAAGCAAATAGTGTGGCAGATAAATTAACCTAATTTTGCTAGTTTGGGTCATAGTATTGGGAAAATTCTACAATGTGTTAACGTATGACATGCATACAATTGCCTTAAAAAGTGGTAAAATGAGTCCCTCAAAATAGTAATATTAGTCCCTCCAAGTGGTAACATGAGTCCTTAAAGTGGTAAATTTTCTAGATTTACCACATGAGTCCCTCAAAATAGTAATATTAGTCCTCAAAGTGGTAATTTGAGTCCTTAAAGTGGGTAAATTTTCTTAGTTTACCATATGAGTCCTCAAAATAGTAATATTAGTCCTCAAAGTGGTAACATGAGTCCTTAAAGTGGTAAAAATAGTTGATGTATGAGAAATGTTAACATACCATAACTCTTTACCCCATAGTATTGATCTTACTTTTAAATGGGCCTCTTACTTGCCTTCGTAGGATGTGCTCTACAATGACTCTTGTAAAACGATACAGGTATTATGTCTCCCCTATATGTATATAATTTAAATAATAAGTGTGGAGATGAACCTCCCAACTTAATTAGGTTCTAAATTCCTATTTCAAAATAAATATAAAATGACGGATAAAATGAAATATCGTGAGAAGATTCATATTCCTATAGATTTAAATTTGAGTTATCCTCGATTGAATTGTCAACGCCACAAACTTAAAATAAATAATCTCCGTGATAAGTCAAATCGTAGTTGAATTTTACAAACGCACAAAATTTCATAATTGAAAAGTATGCCATATCTCCTATTCTACTTGAACATGAAGCGCTTTTGATAGGCTGGGATGCAACTGTTTCCTAACTAAAATGTCAAATTTTGATTGGGTGTGAGAAATAAACAAAATTTCATAATTAAAAAATACTTTTATCTCAACCGGATAAAATGGTAATGCGTAAATCAATTACTAGAGGATGAATCACATTCGATCAATTGATTTGGATAGAATTTGTCGAACTTTGATTTAATTTCAGAAACGATAAAATTTCATAATAAAATACACTACCTCAATGATAACTGATATGTACAAAATCTTAGAAGAGGACGATTCACGTGTAGATAGATTTGAATTTGGCAAATGACAAAATTTCATAATAAAATACGCTTACCTAAAATGATAAACTGATATACAAAATATTAGAAGAGGATGATTCACATGTAGATAGATTTGAATTTGGCAAATCCACAAAAATTTTATAATCAAAATACGCTACCTCAATGATAACCCATAAATTAAATATAAGAGAATAATTCACATCTGAAGTTGTTCCCAACTAAATTGTCAAACTAGTGACAAATCACAAAATTATTTGTATCACAATTAAAGAACGAGTACAACAATCTCCTCCTGATAAGTTAAATACCAAGATTCGATAGATCTGAGAAACTCTTGCATCCCAAAATTCTAGTAAGAATTTCTATGGCGAAGTTATCTCCCCATTATAACCAACAAAGGCATATTCTAATACTAACAAAATTAATTAAATCAGAAAGGATAATTAAGACATTTACTAAATATATTTTTATTTAAAAAAAAAGTATCCACAACCCACTTTTTTCTCTCCCATTATCTTAACTAACTCCTCGATTTTTTTCTTTTTATTTTCTGAAAAAATAAAAATAATTTGAATGCACATGCAGAGCATGTGTGGAGAGAAAGACTAGTTATCTTAATAAAGTAACTGGTTACATTACCAATATTAGTCAAATATATGTAAATTCTATTTGATTTTCTCAATGTAATTGTTACGCTATATAAATATGTTAGTTAATACACTATACTCATTGGTTTTATAAAATATTACTACACACAAAATACAACACAAGATATGCAAATTTATTTGATTTTTCTCTCAATGTAATCAAGTAATGCTACAAATGTTAGTCAATACTCTATACTCACTAATTTATAAAATATTATCAAACATCGGAAACAACATGAAATTGAAATGATCTTTGGCTTAGACTAGAATTATGATAGAGATTAAGATTAGAATTAGGGATTAACATGAAGTGTATTACTATACTTATGAAGAAGCTTCCACCACAAAGCATAAAAAGAGAGAGGCTTTCACAAACATGGTATAGTATTTTACTTGACGATAGTAGAATGCAAAAATCTTTCCGACTTGACAAAACCAAAATAATTTCACAGTCCGTAGAAATTTCTCGCTTCCTTCTTTGCTCATCCAAAGCACTCCACGCTTTACATGATTAGAGCAAATCCAAATCCAAACCAAAAATAATTGTATCCTTATGTAACCTTAACAGACTCTAAAAAAAAAAATTAAAAAAAAAAAATCCTTATATAACCGATTTTATAGGAGGTCCCCAGAATAAACTGGGGACAGAATACCCTACCCAAAGTAGCCATTAAAGTTTGTAATAGCTTGTTAAAGAAATGTAGCTAGAGCCGGAAAGGTAAATTGATAGAGAAATTGTATTGTATTGAATTGACTCAAATTACATGAATAGTTACATATATTTATACAAGCTTTATAGAGAATTCTAGATTGGTGTAGACACTTTGAGATACTTTCACTTGTGAATGCATAGTACCGTGCAAGATGAGTCTTGGCAGATATGTGAAGGATAGGCACGCTTTTATGCTTTTTATCGTTCTTACTGTATAGTGTTGGGATTGCATTCTTTTGTGTGCATCTACATCATCGGGTCATGTGTTCATGCTGGTGTGTAGAGTGATCATAGTGTTATTACTTGTTATGTATGGCTGCTTTTGGCAGTTTCATAGCCAAATAGACTTTCGTGTACAAAATGTTCGTAAATAACCTGGTATTCTTTTTGGTCCTGCTTTTGAGGGTGCATGATAATGGCACAATACGGACATGTAATATTATTTGGTGAGCTTAATTTGTCCCATGTTATTAGCTCCTTCTCTCGTCTCTGTTGTTCTGTGTGTCCGTGGTTGAAGTTAAAAGAGTGCTTCTAGATTCTCAGTTGTTTTTCCCTCTCTTTGGCTTGACTATTAGTTTATTTCTTTTGCTCGTTTGTCTATGTAACCGCTGTGTCCTGCGGGTCGCTACTTCTATTTTCCTTTTCCTCGATTAAAAATGTTCATTTATATTTGTTTTGTCTTATAATTTGTTTATCACTTCTTTATGATTGAACATAAATTGATGGATTAGCAAAAAGGCAAATGATAAAGCACAGTACTTTTGAAGATCGAGGGCTTGGATGATGCAAAGTTGACATTGTTGGAACTGGGTGGGTGATTTAAGGCTAAACATAAAGTAGAAACATTTCCAACCGGGCTTCACTATTTGCTTGCAGCTTGTGGGTGCAAAAGTTGCAAAGGTAATATCCATCTCATTGACACTAGCATTGTTTTTCTTTTTTAGCAAACTTCTTTCTTGAACTATGAATAATGGATGTGATAATTGTCTCAGATTTCAAAGAAGTGTAATCGCTTTCAAGTTCCTCCTCCTCGCATGTGGAAGTGCAGGTGATGTATATTGGAAGCTTTGGGAATACATAATTGACTTATCGGACCCTGAGGTTGGTTCCCTGGTTCTTCTAACATTTGTTTTAAAAAGATGGATTGATGGTACAAAGTAGAGCTCTAGTTAGTTTGCATCTTCTTCCGTGGAGATCCGGCTGAATGCCATAAAACAAGGCCTTACTCAAACAAATCCTATTGGTTGCAATAGTTGTTTAGTTCTTATAGCTGTAAGATATTGATGCATGAATAGATCCGGAATTTTGGGGTTATCTTAATTTCCATCAAGACATATCCTAAAATATAAAAGTTTAAAATGTGCAACTTTAGTGTTTTTCTTTTGTGAGAATAAAACGCAAAAGAGAGTTCTCGGGATGCTAATAGTTTATGCATATGCTCATGCGTGTTTTTATGTTGTTTTTTGTTTAAATAGGGGTCATTTACGAGGATGTAAGTTAATGAAGTAGGTATTGGAGCCTTTTAATGATGGCAAGTACCCTTCAAAGTATCATCATCCTGCAATGAAATGTCGCTCGGCCCCGTAAGGAAAAAAGCTAAAGTAAAGACTGTATTCTCAACATTTTGGGGACCTATGTTGAATCCAAATTTCTAGAGTTCCTTTTGCTGTTGTTGGTGTATACAAGGAAGAATTAGGTAAGTGTTCCATAGGAAACTAGAAATCGCATTAAACCTTACAAAAAACAATGTACATATTGTTAAAATTCGACTTTCCTATATATAATTAACTATTTTCTATATGCATTTGATTCATTTCTTAAATTACAGGATAGGTCTCTAAAGATGGCTAAAGCATTTACAAAAGCTTTTGGCATGAAGAGAGCATTGGTGTGTTCACTGGAGGGCTTGGACACCTAAATGAGTCCTCTTCTTTGGTAAACTCTCTATTCTTTACATGAGATTAAGTGATTATTTGGCAATTCTAAGATAATTGTTTTATGCTTCTACTATCATCGTGATAACTCATAAGCGTTCTTCTTAGCATCTCCTCTGCTTGCACCAAAAATATATGAATTTTTACAAATCGTATAAAAATTTCATGAATTTGAAAGTATGTTGCATATCTCCTATCTCTACTTGATACATGAAGCGCTTTTGATAGGTCTAGCTGGGATGCAACTGTTCTCTAACTAAAATGTCAAATTTTGATTGGGTGTGAGAAAACAACAAAAATTTCCCTCATAATTAAAAATATCTTTTATCTCAACCGATAAATGGTAACGAAATCAACAATTCACTAGGAGGATGATCTTCACATTCGATCAATTCGATCTCGATAGAATTTGTCCAACTCTTGATTTCCTAATTCTCAGAAATTCGATAAAAATTTCATATAATAAAAATACGCTACCTCAATGATAACTGATATACAAAATCTTAGAAGAGTATCTATCTACGTAAGGTAGATAGATTTGAATTTAAGGCAAATGACAAAATTCTCATAATAAAATACGCTTACCTAAATGATAACTGATATGTACAAAAATGCCACATTAGAAGAAGAGAAAATGATTCACATGATAGATAGATTGAATTTGGCAAGTAAATCCCATAAAATTTCTTATAATCAAAATACGCTTACCTCAATGATAACTCATAAATTAAATATAAGAGAATAATTCACATTCGAAGTTGTTCCCAACTGAATTGTCAAACTTAGTGACAAATCACAAAAATTATTTTGTATCACAATTAAAAGAACAACGAGTACAACAATCACTTGATAAGTTAAATACCAAGTAAGATCTCGGAGTATAGATTGAGAACCTCTCTTGCATCCCAGCCTAGTAAGAGAATTATATGGGCGAGTTATCTCCATTAGAACCAACAAAGGCATATTCTAATACTAACAAAAATTTTTTAAAAATATACGTAAAATAAAAATCTTCATAATTGTATCCAACAGAATTTTGTGTATGTACATAAATGACAAAATTAATCATTTCCATAACCACACAATGCCAAGCTAAATGCATCTCCTTCAATTAATCAAAACACCAAAACTACTGTATAAGATTGTAATTTGAAATCAAGACTAAACAGTTCCAACCGGTTTTAAAGCTTAACCCTACTGTGATTTGACAAACCAACAAATTGACTCTCCATGAAATCCCTACATACCTCTTTGAGTGAAATAAGTAGCTAAGTATTCATTAGCTAAAACAATGGTAGTTCTCTAATCAATATATATTGAGTTTCCTTCTTATATAAAAACCATAGCTACTTTGGATTTAACAACTCTAGCTCAAAAGTATACCTAATAACAATTCAAGTAATAAATAAGGGAGATCGATCTTTCATAACAAAACCTTACTGAAATTAGAGAGAAAAGGAGGACATTGCTATTTAAGAAGAAATAAAGGGAGAGAACAAAGGAGTATAACTTTGGAAGGAAACTCTCAGAAGGGGAGGGATCACTTCAGAGTGGAGGATGAGAGCTATGGTTAGGTGTGAAGCTGCTTTTCTGACACGTCCGACAGATTAGTGACATTTTCCAAGACCATTGCCTTCTAGGAGTTCGAGAGGGCAAAAACTATCTATTTGTGCTAAACCAAAAAGCCAAAATGAATACCAAATCTCCCAGCACGGTGTATTATTTCCCCACAATAAAGTACTATATGTTCTTCTCGAATCTCCTTTCTATGAACTTACCTCGTGATATCATCTATATTATTATTAAGAGAAGAGAGTTTCGTTAACAAAAATCTCGATTTCCCGACAGAAAATGACCCTAAAAATATTAATAAACTCTTAAGAATTAATTAAATCAGAAGGATAATTAAGACATTTACAAAATATATTTTTATTTCTTAAAAAAAAAAAGGTATCCTTACAAACCCACTTTTCTCTCCCATTATCTTAACTAATCCTCGATTTTTTTTCTTTTTTATTTTCTGAAAAAATAAAAATAATTTGAATGCACATGCAGAGTATGTGTGTGGAGAAAAGACTAGTTATCTTAATAAAGTAATTGGTTACATTACCAATATTAGTCAAATATATGTAAATTTATTTTTGATTTTCTCAATGTAATCTGTTACGCTATAAGTAAATGTTAGTTAATACACTATACTCATTGGTTTATAAAAATATTACTACACACAAAAATACAAACACAAGATATGCAAATTTATTTGATTTTCTCTCAATGTAATCGTTACGCTAAGCAAATGTTAGTCAATACTCTATACCTACTAATTTATAAAATATTATCAAACATCGGAAACAACATGAAAATTGAAATGGATCTCTTTTGGCTTAGACTAGGAATTCATTCATGATAGAGATTAAGATTAGAATTAGGGATTAACATGAAGTGTATTACTATATTTATGAAGAAGCTTCCTGGTTTGGACCCAAAATGAACATTTTGGCCCCGGGATTAAGCAAGGCTTGGAGTTCTTGGGAGAGATTGAGCCATAATGTCAGTGGCTCCAAGCTATATATTGCTCCACAAGCCTCTAAAATATATATTTAGAGGCTAAATAAAGCCTACTATGGAAGTATTACAAGTCAACTTTAGCATATTTTCCTACTGCCCATTTAGGAAAAACCGAAGCCAGACAAGGAAGGAAGGGGTGGCAGACTGACCAAATGAACTTCAAATGAGCTGGAAACTCTGCAGATCCATTCTAGACAGCCCAAGGATAATTTCTTATGAAGAGTGCCAGAGATGTTTTTGAGTGGGAAGAGCCTTCAAACAATCAGTCCTAATCTTTTTTGCAGAAGCAAAACTGGGAAAAACTGGACCTGTAAGAGGTCCAAGCAGCAGCCGCTTTCGCCCAACCTTACTCATACCAAAAAAAATTCTGAAATTCCTTTTTCAGGTAAGTGATCTACACTCATAATGGGTTTTACATTTTTATGAAGAAGGTCAAGTAGTGAAATCTTCGGAATGCTTGTTGGAGAAATAATTGAAGGAATAAAGGGCAGAAAACTTGACCTAAAACCAGCTCAATATTCACATTACGTTCATGTTTCCTACCCACATGAAGAAAGCTAGATGCTTTTCTCTTCTTCTTTTCTCCTTGGAATATATTTTTCAAGCATACAATCTCTTTAATAGATCATCATCACTTCCATGTTGCTTTCGCAACCTTCATGCCTTGCTTTCATTCTCCCATCCATTTCTCTATCTTTTCCATATTATTTCCACAAATCACTTTCATAGGTATTCCACTTCTCTATTATTTTTCTTCCACTCATCATCATCCTCTTACCTCTTCTTTTTCTTCCCTATATAAACACCTTCTCTTCTCATTCCAGACACACATTTCACATACACAACACAACAACATCTCTAAGATGATCTTAAGTTCTCTCTAGAGCAAACCCTCTCTAAGAGCAACTCTCTCCCACTCTCCCTTCTCTCCTTCTTCTTCTTAGCGGTGATCTCACTCCTAGTCCTAGTCTTCCCCTCGTGAAGCTTCCACTTTCAGTGCCACTCAAACCCTCCTCGTTAACGTGCTCTTGGTCCTAGTTCTCTGTTTCACTTTCGGAGGCCGACCAGAGATCGCAGCGAATTTTCACAACGGGTCTGACAAGTACCATCCAAGCATAGGGTATACGCTCCTAGCAATCTCCAGCCAAGCTAAAGTGTCACGGCTTTAGCAAGTTCTCCTCCCCACTAAGCTTCACCGTGTTTCCTCGCCTCTGCCTTCGATCCATACAACTATCGAAAGTATCGCATTTCCAGTGATTTTCAAGAAGCTCAGCAAGAAAAGTCCTCACCACTTTATGAGGCGTACAAAGAATCCTTACATGACTATGCAGGTTGGTGCTCTCTAAAGTGCCTCGTCTACAATCGCTTGACCAGAGAAGTCAGGTCAAGGGACTACGACGGCCCGGCACCGCAGCATTCAGTCCCAAGTGGCTTACGCACTACAAGATAAAAGAGAGAGACCGCTGACCAACCGGTGCAGAAAATTGAGCGGTAAACATTTTACAGCACGCCCGATTGGGACAAGGTTAGAATTTTTATCTTGAAGACATTCAACCACCCCCGGGCTTCAAAACAAACATTTTGGGCTTACGCCAGTGGGACTACATCAGTAGTCTTTTGTGTTCACCCCATCATTTGGGATGCCGCAGGAAAATCTTTACCAAAAGAAATTCCCCTCAAGTCATGGTGGACGATAGAAGGCTATGTGCCCATTCCTATCCGGGAGAATGTGCGAAGCATAGAGGAGCGACTTGCCTATCTTCAACGTAACACCGCTTGCAGTATTATGCGAATTTGAAAAAATGTCCGCCTCGCAAAAGCGTATGGCGCAGTTGGTAAGAGGATGGATGAACTTTTCCTTAATCAGGCCCAACAAGAGCGTGGCAGAACTGGGGAGCAATACCCGGCCGACGCGTGACTCCAACCAGCCCAAGAAAACCACCAGCAGTCGATGAATGTCAAGCATTAGCGACTCCAAAGACAAAATAACAGACCGTATTGCATCCGAAGTTACGACGACTCTTTTATTGCAAAGAAGGGGTTCGAGAAGCCTCTGGCCTAACTCCAAGCGATGGAAGGGGTTAAGAATCAGAATTGGAACATCAAGACACGCCTCGGCTAAGAGAGGTCAAATATTTCGGTGACTAACTTGCCTATAGGTGGCAATCAACCTAAGGGTCTCGGTGAGTCACAGCCTTGCTACTACAGAGGCTGCGTGTATGGAGAAGGTCGAAATGCTTTAATTATCGAATTAAGTTGTGGTCTGGCACGAAGCTTCAATTTGTGGCTTTTTATTAATCAATTCAATCCTTTTGAAGTTCTTCCATATATTCTTTCAAGGCCAAGCTTGCCGTGGCTTTGATATAATGTGGAGTGGGCACATCTACAACCCACGTACTGCATGAATGGCCAGAACAATTGATTCTAGTGGCCAAGTTGTCCTTCCTTCCTCGCGTATGGCTGTAAATTTGAGTATCATCCCAATACCAAGTTAACTCTTGTTTACAATTATCCAGCAAGTGAAGCTCTTGATATGGAGAATTCAGACCAGCAAGGTAATGGTCACGCCTATAATGGCCAAATCTGCGAAAAACTAATCCTGAAGACACCTTATGCGTTCTAGCTATGACATGGTAGTTGGCAACAAAGCCGATTCTATGAAAATATCATCTTCATCTCCTCAAGTGCAATTGAAGACTCATGTTTCTCACCAACCTCAACAAAGATACTTGAGGGGCAAGATTACCCCTCCCTACGCGAGCCAAATTCCCTCCAAATTGCTTCAACGAGAAGTATCTTTTGTTCTTTTTCCTATGACAGTGAGCCTCACAAGAGTGGATTTTTACCCTACAAATTTTGATACATCTGAGCTTGGAATGAAGCTTTTTGCTAGATGGCCTCCCAAATAGTGGTCTTCTAGAAGGTTAGCCAAACGCATAGTGTTGCTACAGCTTCTTTCTTTCTTTGCTTTGTAATTTTTTGTTAATTTTTTCGTTTCTATTTTTTCTTTTTCATTAAGATTGAATTTGGTAAAGGGAGTTCCTTGAATCATAACGGAATGGTGAAGTCTCTTTTGTTAATATTGGCCTAAACTCCTTATTGGGTGCCTGAGTTCAGGTCCACTTAAAAGGTTAAGGGGGCGTGCTTTATTAACACTTGTTGAACCATGCTTCACACTCTATGACCTTTCTCATCTTAGTAAGTATAGCCTGGTGGTGAAATATGGTGTCTAGAAAGGGGACAACGCTCATGACAGGTTCTTTTTGAATCCCATAGATGCGGTGCAAATGGGCCTAAACCACTATATGCGTGGGAGGTAGCTCAGTGCCAAAATGGATTCTGGGCTCTCTCTTTGTTCTGCCCTCCCCCCACTCCTGGCCATTTTCCCAATGTAAGGTTGCTCCAAAGGATTTGAAAGAAAATTTGTGTCTAGGCTTACTATACTTGGGCCGTACATGTCTAAGAAGCCTTTTGATTCCTAACATTGTCTTATTCCTATTGAATTCTAAATCTTACTTTTATAAAAAAACAACCCCAATAAAAATTAAATTAAAAAAAGTTAAAAAAAAAAAAAAATTAGTGCAATCCATAATTAATCACCGAGGAGTCAAAACACCGAGGGGATTAATTTATTAGCGGTCTCTTCGCATAAGCCTTCGTGGGAAATTCTGAGTAGTACCTCCTACTAACTCGCAAAGGCTTCTCCATCTTCATGAAGGAGCTGGGCCTGCTTTTGAGGCCCATAATGGTTTCTTAGGCTTCTTCGCTTGCCTATCAACAACACTAGGGAGAGCAACTTTCTATACAATACTTAATGGTTCGTGGCTCCGGATTTTTTTTCAGACTTTTGCCCTCGCTGAGAAAGGGTCGAGCTCAAGGGAAATGTGTGAGAGCCACCTCCACCGCGGGATGCCACTGCCAACCCATCTGAAGTAGTCTCTCTCATGTTACCAAAGATGTCCCTCTCACCATGCATGGGGAAATCAGGAGGAAGGGTTTCAATCTCCATGCGTTCATATAGATCCATAACCACCACTTAGTTCCCCCATTCCTCACTAAAAGCAATCACACCGGTGGAAAAGCCAGTAGCGCTGTATGCAAGATTCGGAAGTTAATATATCTGATCCCTCGTGTTACCTCCAATTGTGTACCCATTGTCATCACCAACAAGCCCTGATCTTTGCATCGGCACATGAACATCCGAAGCGGACACTCTCTTCTTAAACTATAAGGCGAGTTTCTCCTTTGGTTTCACGAATCCAAAAATAGACGCTCTTGAACTTCGATGGCCTATGGTTTCTTCATTTTCAAATGGAGAGCAGATCCCCTCTCCTCAATCTGCTCTAAAGTTGGGGACCTAACTCCCTTATTGTAGTGAAAAAAGCTCCCTTTGGAGGATTCTTATCGGGATCTGACGCTTGGTAGTGGATTCCACCTGCTCCGGCTAGTACAAGCATGTTAGCTACTACTCCCGCACGCTTTGTTACTTCCCTCTCCATCCTGGAAGTTGGCTTTCTAGCTTTGGGTTTTCAGGGTTCCATTGGTGAAGGATTGAGAGAATGCGGTAGCCCATCTGGAAGAATGGTGTGTGACAAGTAATTAGAAAAAGATTGTCAGCATTAGAAATATTGGAGTTGATATGAAATTTGGTTTTGGGATTGAGATTGTGGAGGAAAGATATAGGCATGCAAATATCCACCTTGGATGGACGGTCTGAAGAGAAGAGTCAAAACCGAGTGTCGAGTAGAAAGCGTGATTAAAGTTGCCTTAAATCTCTGGAGAAAAGCAATGGATTATTGTAGCATGTGAGGAAATCCTAACGGGTTTTCCAGGAGGTAACTGTATTCTTTTCATGAGTCATTATTTTTTTCACGCATATTCGTTGTTTTTCAACGGTAGTGATTAGTGCCTTAAATCTCAGAAAAGAAGGAGTTATTGTCGCTTAAGCAAGTTTTGAGTTGGGAGCCCGGCAAGTGGGATCCAAAAGATACATAATCCTCAAAAAACCCTCGCCACGCGAGGCTCTTTTTTACGCTGGAGCATATTTTAAAAAGTTCATATTATTTTCTAATATACAACTATATGGGGCCTATATTTGCAGGGCCTCTATGTAGACACGCGGATAACGTGCCTTCTCCACGGATATTTGAATATCGGGATAAGAAAATATTATTGTATTCTTAAAGTGGCTTATGCGACCAAAAAAAAGCACATACATTCATTTACAAAGCCAAAAAGTGGCTAGAATACAAAAACAAGAATCTTCTGATTATCTTCTAAATCTTTTCTCAAGTGGAAGCAGCTATGGAATCCAACGTCGGGTTGAGCAGCAGCCATTGTATCTCCCCTCGGAGGAAAGCGAGAGAGGAGTGAAGGAACCAAGCTTTATCGCCTTTGAGTCTCTCGCGACCCCCCTCTAGCCTTGGTAACCACCACCATTACGTTGGGATTTAAATGCCATGTGAGCAGTACCTATTCCTCCAGTAGCTTGAACCCATTCCTTCAAAGGGAAGTCCATCCCTTCTTCTAATCCCTCTCCAAGATTCCCTACTGCTAAGGAAGGAGTGAAAGCTGGGAGAAGGAGGTGAGAATCTCAAAGCCCCTTTCCCATCCTGAGGGCACAACCTGGTACGCCAGGTCCGTAAGAAAGGAAATGCAGAGAGAGGAAAAGAGATGAACCTCAATTTGGCTACTCCGCTTCCTCATTTGCTATCTAGCCAGTGGGATTTTCTAATAAAGATGATCTTATGTATGCGACCGAGATCTCACACTTTCGGAGTCCCTCAAGTGTTTCTAGAAAGCCAACTGCTTCAAGAGCCCTGCATTGTTTGTTACTGAGCATCTCGAGAGGGCCTTAAGGACGAACAAGGGGTTTTGCCTAAGATTACTTTGCACAAGGCCTAACCCAGGACTTAAGATTACGCCATAAAGCCTAAAATTTAGAGGTACAAAGGTCATTTCATGAGGGGAAAATTTTGTGAAGAAGGAGAAAGAGAGAAGCGAAGTGACTGAAAGGCCATTTTCTTGGAATGTTTCGTAGAAAAGTTGTTGTAGAGTATTCCCTTGCCCAAAATACAACTATTTAATAGCGGACTTCTGTGAAAATCCCCACCCTTGGATGGATGGTTAAAAAGTCAAAACCGATTAGTCGAGTAAATCGAGATTAGTGATTCCAAATCTCGGAAAAAAGAAGACTAATAGCATGGCCGAGTAAACCGGTAACGGTTTTCGAGGAAGGTAAATCAGTTTCTATTCAATTTTAGATTATTTTTTCACTTAATCGCTTGTTTTTCAACGAAAGTGATTAATGCCTTCCTTTAAATCTACGGAAAAGAAGGGATTTTCATCAATAGGTATGTGAGGAGACCGATACGGTTTTCGAAGGGGGCCTCATGAGATTGGCCGCAATGCTCAATCCCTCAAGCAAAAGTTCCTCCCACGCTGAGGTTAGCGCCAAGAATAGCACTAGTCTTCCCCGAGTGGCCCGTCTTCGCTCTACTGAGATGGGCCAGGTTGTGGCCCATTTCTCTCAAGAAGCCAAGCTGACGGGTTCCATCGAGTTGGAAGCTCTCTTTACGTCTGGCCAAAGCTTGTATTCTCAACAGAGAGCTGAAGCAAACAAGGCAGAGGTCATACTTTGCCGCTAATTCACATGGCTTAAGCTACCTCACCAAGTGAAGAGAGAAAGATACTCATTCGCTATCCAAGGATCAAAAGCAGCCTCGCTTCGCATGGGGAGACGCTTAAAGAGATTTTGATTGCCTGCACAACCTTGCCCAAGTTTCTGCCATGGATCCATGGGGGCAAGTAAAGTTGGCAAAAGGAAAAGGCGTCGGGCTCATGACAAAGGCAATTCAATAGTGGTATTCAAGCTTTTATGGCCTATTTAGAGTGCGGCCCATATGGAAAACGACCAAAAGCCAATAGCAAAGTGGATTTGGCAGCAAATAAACATGGTATAAGAGGAGTGTTGATTCAAGACACTCTTTAGTCCAAGACGCAGGACCTTTGACTTCGAGGTCCTGGGTACTGTTTGGACCCAAAATGAAACATCTTTGGCCTCGACAGTGTCTTGGAGAGAGAGATTGAGCCAATGTCGCTCCGTAAGTGGCTCAAGCTTTATATATTGTCGACATAAGCTTTCCTCTGTAAAATATATATTTTAGAGGCTGCTAAAATAAAAGCTCTTAATACTATGGAAGTACATGACAAGTCAATCTTTTAGCATATTTTCCTACTCGCATAGGAAAAACCGAAGCTAGACAAGGAAGGAGGGGGTGGCAGACTGACCCAAAATGAAATCGAAATGAGTTGCTGAAACTCTCCAGATCCATTCTCTAGATAGCCCAAGGATCATTATTTCTTAAGTGAAGAGTGCCAGAGATGTTTTTGAGTGGAAGGGCCTTCTTCAAACAATCAGTCCAATCTTTTGCAGAAGTTGCCAAAACTGGAAAACTGGACCTGTGAAGAGGTCCAGCAGCGTTTTCGGCCCAAACACTATACTCAAAAATTCCTGAAATTCTTTCCAGGAGTGATCTACACTCATAATGGAACATTTTTATGAAAGAGGTCATGCAAAGTGAAATTCGGAATGCTTGTTGGAGAAAATAATTGAAGTTGAATATGCAAGGGGCAGAAACTTCCACTCTAAAACCTCTAGGCCTCGGGTAGCTGATATTCTGTCATTGTTCGAATGGAGTTTTCCACTACCCATATGTAAGGAAAAGCTAGATGCTTTTTCTTCTTCTTTTCCTTGGATATATTTTCCTTTTCAAGACAACTTTCTCTTTTAATAGATCATCATCACTTCCATGTTGTTGCACCTTCATGCCTTGCTTTTCTCATTTCATCATTTCTCTATCTCTTTCCATATTTTACAAATCACTTTCTATATTTCCACTTTCTCATTATTTTTCTTCCACTCATCATTTCACTCTCTTCTTTCTTTTTCTTCCCTATATAAAACACATTCTCTTCTCATTCTAAGACACACACATCTCACATTCAACAACTTGACATCTCTAAGATGATCTAAGTTCTTCTCTAAGAGCAACCTCCTCTTCTAAGAGCAACGCTCTCTCCTCTCCTTCTCCTCCTTCTCTTTCTCTTAAGCTGATCTCACTCTCAGTCCTAGTCTTCTCGTGGCTTCCAAGCTTTCGCCACCCTCGCCAAAACCCTCTTTCACAACGTGCTTCTGGTCCAAGTCTCCTCTGAGCCACCTGCGGTAGTGCCGCCACTTCACAACAGTTGCCACAGAACTCCAATGCCAAGCAAAGGGTATACGCCCCTAGCAACTCCCAAAGCCAAGCCCAAAAGTCAGCGCTTTAGCAAGTTCTCCTCAACTTTGCCGTTGGTTCTCAGCTTCCCGGCTTCGGATCTAAGCAACATCGAGTGCATCGATTGTGTTAATTTCAAGAAGAACTTCAAAGAAGTCACCAATTTGCCACGCAGGCACAAAGAATCCCACGACGCAGGTTGGAGTGCTCTCCTCGCCTACAATAAACGCTCCACCAGTCGAGGTCAAAGGATACCCCAAGCGACGACCGCATTCGGACGGCAGCCTTGCTTACGCTCTCGCCGCATAAAAGAGATCGAAGTGACAGTATCACCAAGTAGCTGAAACCGGTGCCAAAACACTTCCACCACAGCATAAAAGAGAGACTTTCTACAAACATGGTATAGTATTTACTTGACGCATAGTAGAATGCAAAATCTTTCCGACCTTGGACAAGCAATAAAATTTCCACGATCGATAATTTCTCTTGTCCAGAATTGAATTTGAATAAAGGAATTCAATCCGAAAGGCTTGAGGAACAAACAATCACAAGAAGATTCTTAGAAAATTTTTCTAAATAAAACTAAGCAACAAACAAACTGAACTCACAATGTCAATACTGGGCACTCAGTTCTTTAGAGTCACATATTACATTACAATAGTGTACAAATTAAAGCTGAATATCAATTCAATAAGTAAGCGCGACCCTCTACACTCCACCAACACAAATGAAAGACTAGAACCAAGAGTACCACTTCCATCAGCCCACGCCACCCAACGCATAACTACACCCGGCTTTGATGACGTACCTATCACTGAGGATATTCTAACCTGCACAATAACCCCTACACCAAAGAATAACAGTAAAAAGCAAATCGGAATGTAAACAACAAACCTCGATAAGCTTTTCAGCCACGTATGAGTAAACTTCAAATTAAAAGTAGATTTTACGTACACTCATGCTTATAATTTCTCAACTCGTAAGAGATAAAATTCAAAGCTCCAACAACATTTTAACCCCACAAACACAACCAAAACATATGCCATCACACTTTAGGTACACAATTAGTAATTCCTGCGTGACGAAAGTTTAGTTCAAGAGATTGCTAAAGTCACACCAGCAATTCACTCATTATAGTAATCCCCACACATCGAAAGTTCTAGTTCAGGGGAGATCACTAAAGTCACCTTAATTCAGTAATTATAGTAATCCCCTCGCGATCGAAAGCTTCTAGTTCAGGAGATCAAGCAATTAAATCAACAATACAGAAATTCATAGCATTCCAATTCTCACATATGAATTAAGGAAAGTACATCGAGGAATATTCTCCGAAAACTACGTGTACTCATCGCGATCGCAGTTACGCGTCGCTACTACCTGCATGAAGGTAATGTGAAACACACAGATTTCATTAATCTACTGACCGGCTGATGCAAAGAAACCCAGTTACCATCCCATGAAAACTTTTTATCTGGCAAACACAGACTACACACACTCCATGATGTAGTAAATCCAGATTACCATCATGAAACTATCGCAATCACCAGATCTACACACTCCATGATGCAAAGTAACCCAGCTACCATCATGGCGAAACTATCTGTTCATTTACCATGAACTACCACACCCATGATGCAATTAACTCTGTTTACCATCATGAAACTGTCATGCAACATGGACTAGAGCTCTAACCATACGTAACACTGTTGCCTCGCGGTCTGAGGTTCAGCCCATCTCTGATGACGTACCCCAGGTTGCCAACCATGCCAGAATCTTCAGAATTCAGCCACTTAAAGAAATCCCACCCGACTCTCACCCATTGTCACATCATAATTTCAATAACTCATTCAACAATATAAGTCCTCAAATTTAATTCCGCATGCAAGTGGAAGTTCAATTCAATAATGTGAATGAAAAACACCAAAATTCTAAGCATATCACAATGTGCCACACCATCAGCATATATATATACCACGTAATATATATATCATACGTAATCATCCACACAGGAATGACTAATTTCAATACCAATTATAGTTCACACTAGCTTTTAAAACCAAGAAATTCATTTTATACTTTAAATTCATTTTTTACCCTGGTAGCCGTGAGGCCCTGGGGATGAACTGTAGTCGATCGAGAGTTCATATTATTTCAAACAAAGCATTAAAATTTGAAAAAATCGATTTACAATTACTATCACAACAATTCCTAACAATTAAATAATTCGGTTCAGTAAATAGAACTCCATGAGATTTACCTCACCTTTTAAAGTCCTGGGCCAAGGCCTTCTCTAACAGATCAAGATAAAATACCGGATGTACTGCCTTAATCACCTAAAAGCAAGTACAACCCCGATTCAGCATACACGTAATTAACAAAACCATTTAATCTCCGGCAAGGCACTTTCGAAACACACTAAAAATCCGAAAGTGACGCCAATCGAGGCGAAACTTCATCCGAGACCACCTCGAGGTCTCCGGAATACTTAAACGATCAACATATCAAAATCTCTACAAGCTTACCATCGGATGTCCGGATCCTCACGGATCTAAAATCCAATCAAACCCGAGAATCCTATAACTTTGAAAATCTGGCCACAGCATAATCATAATGTATATCCCAAAAATTTTATGAATTATATGTGCAAAGCGATGCGTGATTGACCGCACGTAAGAACACAAGAAAGGACAGAAACTGTTCTTGGGTGGCCGGAAGTGGCCGGAAACCACTCACCACAAGTGGCGCCACGCCTACCCAAAGAATCAAAAATTAGACAAAACTCCCAATATGAAAGTTCTTCATCTCAACTCCAATTACAAATTCCCCCATAACTTCACATCAAAGTCCAGGAATATAAGCCAAAAGAGTCGAATTTTACCGCGGGGTACAAAATTTCTGATCTGGATGAACCCTAGTTTCAAAGCTCTTGGCACAATTCGATCAACCTCGTGATCGGAATCGTTTGCAACCCAATACCTTAGGGGAGAAAAATGATCTTACATCCCTCAGAAGAGTCACGAATCCCTCTCAAGAACTCCACTGGGCAAAAGGTGGCCTGGGAGGGAGGGAGAAAAAGACGGGGTGGGGAAAGGAGGTGATTTCATTTCACGAGCGCACTCATGTTCTTCGACTTGTAGCGGCTACCACTTTGGTTATTTCCCCTGGCCGATGTCTTCTACAAAGTTATGTCGAGCTCAAGCCAGAGCAAAGAATCCCTTTGGAATCAACTTCGATTGGAGGGGCCCTGGAAGAAGATATGGTCAGGACAAAGGTGAGCCCCGATTTGGCGATTTATTTTACTCAAGTAGCCAGCCACCTACTTCTCGTTCGCTTTGCGTCGTCTGCACGGTTCTTACCCACACCGCGAAACTCTCACGGAGATGAAGTTGGGGACAGAGAAGCGAAGAGATAGGGACAAGGGAAATCTCGGCCTACTATGGTGGGCCGATAGGGCGGAGAACGGGTTTCCCCAAGCCGTGGGCCGGGCTTAAATCGGGCTCGAGAGCCGAAATGGGGAGGAATTTCTGGAGTTGGAAATTACATCCTTCTTTTGCAAATTTCCTAAATTTCTCTTATATTTATAGAATTTTCACACAATTTTCAATTGCTCATAACTTCTCTCACTACGAACTTCCAGATTGCTTGCGTTCGTGATGTTCTACGGTAACTCATATTTCCATTAACACGCTTCTTCTACGACTTTCGTGGAAGGAAGTTTCCAGGAGAATCCCAGCGTAATAAAAAGTCAACCTTTGTGACCCCACTAAAACCAAAAATATTCGACTAAATATTCGATGCCCTAGGAACTTGCTAAGCTCCGCCTCCGGCCCACACGCAGCCACCTAAAACCGGCCCATAATACCTACAATGCAATTCTAGATTCTGGGAAAAATAAAATACGGCAATTTCGAGGGCATCAAGCATTCTACCTCTCCTTAAAGAAATTTCGGCCCAGAAATTTGAGTACAACTGGATCCACCAACATATCGCGGATATCTAAGCTCTCAAAACCCACTCTAGATGCATTCACATTGTCGGCGACTTCACAAAACCTTGACCAAGTCAACTTACTTATTTCGATGTCACTTTGTCAACCTATATATAAAAAAACAAATGTGTTCAACAACAAAGATCATAATGTCCCCCACTCCTCGATCGCACCATGATCAATCACAAGTGATTCATCATGGATATACTTTCTAGAATGAACACACGCGAAAACATTTTGCATACCGTGTATTACATGTATAAGTAAGGCAAGTCCTATATATACACTCTCCAACTTTCTCCACCATCCCGTGCTGTCCGACAACCTTGGTGTAAACTTCCCTTCTCGCAAAAAGTCATCACACTTCTCAAACTTGGCATAAAATTTTCCCTTCTTCAGAACCTGTAGTATAACCAGAAGATGCTTTTACTCATGATCCTCCAAATCCACTTGGAGCAAATCAAGATATCATCCATGAATACTACCACAAACATATCCAAGTGAGGATTGAACATGCGGTTCATCAAGTCTTCATATAGGTAGGAAAAGTACTGGTTAAGGATTAAAAAGACATGACGCATAAATCAAAATGTCCGCGACATAATCCCAAAAGCCGCCTTTAGGAACAACAACTGCCTCCTTATAGCAACATTCCTATCTGAATCTCGACATCTATAACGAAATAATCATTGGTCCGCTAAGAACGTGATAAATACATTCCCTCACCTCGCCTCTAGTCCTTAAATAAATAAGATTGCTCTCTACTGTGATGATTCCTAAGCAATCCTAATAACAAGTCAAGCCGTAATTTTCACTCAACGCTGTTCCTCGTAGTCCTGTCACTGAATACAAACCGACTATAAACGATGGTCGCACTAACTTCCACTTCAACTCTACTCACTTATCACGTACACTAACCTTCATAGACTTTCTTCCTCCAAATTTTGGCACACCAAGACATTCCCAAATGTATAATCTGTAGAAGACGAGGTAAACTATAAAATACCTCAAAAGCTCCACCCTCCTCACATCAGCATAACAGGTCCGGACATACCTCAGTCTTAACTTCACATTTGAAGCTAAAAACCGCATGCCTTCAAAACATCACCTCCAACACACGATCTACCTCAAGGCTCAGTCCGGCTCCAACAATCACATGCGGATGAAATACTACACCTCACACTCTAGTAATTCCTCATAGCATTCCCAGGAATAGTCCCCACTCCACACGTACGACATGTCTAGGTCAAACATCTGATACAGGTACAAATACCTAAAGCATCACTACACTCCGACACTCTACCACTCCACTTCCTGATGATCATTCAAACATTCTAAGCGCCACAACTTCAGAATTGGCAAAGCACATCACTAGGTTCCGCGACAAGAGGGGAACACTAGGAGATAAAGCAACTCAAAATGCTGAATCTATACCTCCTCACCAAACTTCGCAACAAAGTTCAGAGAACCTTTTAGTCTTAACTTCACTTTGAAGTTCAAAACAAAATGCCTTCAACATACCCCCTCAATCACTTGATCCATTTGATCAATCCGGCCACTGCTAACTGGGTGGGGTAAAATGATATACCCACATCTCGGAAAGTGATCCTTTGTGGCATTCTAGGATAGTCTCTGGAACTTCGAAAAATGAAATTTGCCTTGACCTACAATTAATAACAACAATCTCTACCTAGTATCACTGCACTAGTCATCCTCACTACAGCACTTGGTGGTATCACAACCATCCCCGTAATTCCATTCCCGCATACACAACCCAACAAATCCATATCCTAAAACTACCGCGAGACTATACGCCAGACTACCTAAGAGTCCAGGAAATCTGTTATCACAACAGTGTATGTAACACCTCGTTGATAATGTTACTCTAGCACTACATGAGAATTTGGAAAAGAAATCTGCCATTCACTCGAATCAATAATACAACATTCTTTTACAATCACCTTCTTATAAAATCAACATAAATAAGTTCCGCATGCATCAAAAATCACACAGAAACTCATTCTTGGCAAAGACAACAGAGCATGCATCAGCACCAATAGGTGTTCTACCACCTCAGAACACACAAAATCATGCTAAGGTCTAACCTCAACTAACCCACCTGACAACCACATCACATGGCACCTTCACACACATAATTATCAAGCCACACTACCACCACTCACCCAAAGTATACTACTACAAAATCACACAAGCACTACTACAAAGGCCGCCACACAACTTCAACTACTCTACTAAATCCATGAAGGGTGCATCACGCAACCAACCACTCACAAATAAGCAGTCACCCTCAAAAGTCACAACCATGCATACTCAAGCGTAAATCCAACACCACACAATATAAAGATGTATCACCAAAACAATTCATTCTCAAAAGCACACCAATAAAACATGTCACCCAATGATCTTAGCTTAGAATCATTCGAGTCGCAACCAACACAAAACAAATGTGTAGAAAAACAATGCCTCACTAAAATCAAGGATTACTAAATACTAAACACCTCCCATTCTCAAACATCCTCAAGGCTCCCCACCCTCGCTTCTAACGGTAGTGTGAAGGCCAAATAAACCAAGTTCAGCTGACCACACCAATTGAAGTCTACTTATGGGTCCTCTTCCCTTTCCAGGACTCCACCCCCTGAGTACTCTGACGCACTACTGCTCTCTGTAATTATCTTTTCCCCTTTCTTAGAATTCTCCGTAGTTGCCATCTCCTTCCAAGACGCCTAGAGTTCCCTGTGATAATGCCAAAGCACAAGCAAGGATGAGTGCTACATGATGTAACTGAAAAAAAGAACCACTCCCACTTTGATCACTAGACTCCGTTCCCCTTGGAACTTCCATGTCAAGAACACTTCGGATCTTTTATCGACAAAACAAAACCGGAGCAAACTACAAGAACCCTCGCCCTCATAGTCCCCTACACTCTTAATCCCTTGAACTAGAGAGTAATTGATGTCAAACTCCACCTGCATCAATCGAGCGTAGCGTATATGTCCCGAAGAGTTCCACGAAACCCTCTCAAGTCATGGTGGCTATATTCCTAATCCTCAGCACAAAATCCTCACCTCAACGCGTCTTACTCTCACTTTAATCGAGGAGGAACGTAGCTACCTCTTTCTTCTTCATGTCGCTGCATAGGCAATTACATCAAAGTAGGTCTCCATGTTTTCGATTCATTGATCGCCAACAGAAATCCTCGAATCCAACTTGAAATCCTCTTTGCCCTAGTCTAGTGACCTCCTTTAGTCAACCTAGATAGGCCAGTAGCATCAAGCTTCGCTCAACAACAAAATGAAACAAGTTGTACTACATTCCTCCACAAGATAGAACTCCTCCTAAGATGAAACCACACACCTTTACCCCTAAGCCGGGGCCCTCTCTCGAGAAGATTCATCACCCAGTGGACATAGCGTCACTCACAAAGCATTCTCAAAATCACACTCAAGAACTCCAAACTTCACACAAGATTAGGCATAGATACCCCGGAGTCACCTTTTAAACACATAATAACATGCCGGTCAAAATGCTCCACTAAGACAATTCACGCTATTAAACAAAAATATCTATCCCCTCGAAGTATGCACCTTCCACCCAATAATTTCATCGATTCAACTTCTAGGGAGACACAACTACAATCGATCAAATACTTATAACCGATATTAGATATGTAAGCACAAGTCAAACGCCATGACCTTAACTTTCAAACCAACTTCAATCGTGAGATAAAAGCGACATTGTTTCCATGAAACAATCCCCTAGCTAACTCCACCTCGCAGTTTAATCCAGAGGTTCCCGGCCCCTCAAAGACAACAACTCAAAGGAGCTATACAAAGCTCCACCACCTCACCTACTGAGGATAAACCTAAAGTTCCAAAGACTTACATGCCCCGACTGGGACACCCCCAACCACCCGGCCATACCCAATGATTATATCAAGATCTGGAGCATCGACGGATCCGGCCGCAGACGGGCCATCACTCGAGTAGTAATCGACAATCACCAAAATATGTACCTTACGCCTCGATACTAAATCAGTTGACCGACCTAAATAAAGGAATTCAAATCCAAACGCGAGAACAAATAATCACAAGAAGATTCTTAGAAAATTTTTCAAAATAAACTAAGCAAATAAACAAACCTAACTCACAATGTCAATACCACTCGCTTCTTTAGAGTCACATATTATATTACAACAGTGTACAAATTAAATCAATACTATCAATTCAATAAGTAAACGCACCTCTACACTCACAACACAAATAAAGACTAGAACCAA